>CAJNOJ010000267.1:0-11239 GCA_905250025.1 Adineta ricciae
AACTTTGTATGATTCATACAAACGCTAACAATATAGAACAAAAGTGTCTTGTTATTGGGGATAGAATTCTTATCACCTATAACATCAGATCATTTTGTTTCGTTTGTGGGATGAAATTTTTTATATAAGCCTATATAATATATACCAATTTAGTTATCATGAGATGCAGAGAAGTACAAAGAAGTACGGAGAAGTCCAAAGAAGTACGAAGAAGTACGAAGAAGTACCGTGAAGTACAACGAAGTACAGAAGTCTGCTTTTCCCCCCTTGAATGAAGCACCAGGACAGGTGTTCTTTCCAGAGTAAATTATAAAATAAAACTTCTTATCTAGTTTTTTTTTGGTAACGAAACGAGTGGAAGATCACCAATTTGTAAGGAACAATGAAAAGAAACGTTGTTATTCACTTTAAAAGTTAATCAAGAGTGAAAGGCATAACAGAAACAGTTATGGGAACGATTGGACGTTAGTCTGATAAGAGTTTACGAAGCAAAATGAGTATGAGTAAAAGATTGAGACAAATTATCAAATGATTGGATCGTTTAAATAGCGTAATTCTTATTTCTTTCGTTTCAGGAATATCAGAGATCTAATAATTTTCTTTCAGTAGAGGGTCAGCGACTACGGCGCCGTGTTACTTGTAATTTTTTTCAATAATTCCTATCGTGTGTTGAAACAAGACTTTTTTTCGATAAATAATATTGAGCTTACTCTTTTAGAATTAAATAAAACATTTGTAACTCGATGTTCAAAGTAATATGGAAACATTTAATGAATCTTCTGTATGTTTTATTCCGATTTTGAATATTCTTTTTTTCTCAACATTTAAATGTTATTTAAATTAACAATTATTTATTTTTTGAATGAACAGAAGATCAAAGTGTGAATGAAGACGTAAAGTTCTTTTAATATCAATAACAATATGATATTTCGATTTGTTTTCCAATGAATAAATTTATCATTAATATCTTTTTTATTGAAATGTTTTTCATAAATACAACAAATAAAGCGATAGATGACAAAAGATTGTCTTTAAACATTTGTTGTTCGTTGATTAAAATACATCTGAAATGAAGAATTCTAAAAGAAAAGCAAAGAAGAGAGATTTCATACTCGATTTATCTGATTGACCAATTGATTTGTTCGCAATCGAAGTGTATCGGTTGTGTGTAAATATTTCTGACGCGTTTGTTGATCTTTTTCTTCTTGAATTTCCCATTCAGGTCGTTTTCTTATTCCTAAAACAAAGATTTGTTGAAAAGGTTCTTCCATTGATGAATTTTACCTGTCCATTGAAGAAATTTCTTGACTATGTATGAAAATACTTCTGGATCTTCGATGACTTTTTCCCGCGCGAGTCGAAAATTATCGTTGATAATTGATAAAAACATACTTAAGCAAATGAAAANTTTCGCTCTCGTCGTACCCATAAATCGAAAAGTCTACGAAAAAGAAGAAAAAAACACAAGTTTCTAGTCTAACAATGTCGATCTAAATCAACTTACTTAGACAACATATTGTTGAGATTGATCACCGAAAGACTGCTGACAAAAGGGAATCCCAAGCCGAATATTTACTTTGCTAACCGTTGTATACTGTTTAAATATGTAATTTAGTTGGAAAAATGTCTACTGACGGCTACGGTCAGAGAAGATTCAGTTCAGTAATCACGAATGACGTCGAATAAGGAAGAGAGTGTAATGACTCGACATGAAGCAATCACATTGATATAAACAGAACTGAATAAAATATCTAATTAGTTTTCGTATGTTTACCCATTTCTTATAATAGACGACAAACGTCTCCAGTTATGACCACGAGTGCATCATCGTTGATTCAACAATTCAAAGAGATATCGTCAGTAACTATCCGAAACAATAGTTCGAGTTATATTTACTATGATTTTTTTCCCTCTGCTGAAAGGGGGGTATACATAGAATTTCAATTGAAGTTTGTCCGTTCCGTTCACGTACTTTACGCTGATGAAAATACAATATACACATTGCTGACTAAGAAAGTGTGTTCAAAGGGTAATCGCGGTCGAAGATCACGAATCTGAGGTTAGTTCTTTCCTATTCATCAGGCTTCGACTTCTTCCTTTCTCTTTCCAAAAGAGATATTTTTCTGTATCTTTGCTAGAATCTTTTATAAAAAATAGTGATTTAGACAATATTCCTGGGTGTGATGTGCGCGGAGGTAATAGTTTAGGAGTTTAAACAAAAAGATTTCGTATATCTTACATTATGATAGTTATAACTCAAGAAATCAGAACAAGCGGTAAGAACGTAGGTGCGACATGTCATATTTTTCGATAGGATTTTAGCAGGGAAAAGATGTGTTCGTCAGGGTAACTTCATCTTGTTAACTGCAGAAACATTGACTACACAAATAGTATTCAAAACATATGAAATCCTAGGTTGAGTATTCTTTCAATGGTAAATCATAAAATAAAACTTCTTATCTAGTTTCTTCTCGTAATGAAAAGAAACGTAGCTAATCACTTGAAAAGTTAATCAAGAGTGAAAGACATAATGGGAACGATTAGACGTTAGGCTGATAAGAGTTCACGAAGTAAAATGAATACGAGTAAAAGATTGAGACAAATTATCAAATGATTGGATCACTTAAATGGCGTAATTCTTATTTCTTTCGTTTCAGAAATATCAGAGATCTTATTTTTTCAATAAATAATATTGATCATATTCTTTTACAATTAAATAAATCATTTGTAACTCGATGTTCAAAGTAATATGGAAACATTTAATGAATCTTCCGTATGCTTTATTCCGATTTTGAATATTCTTTTTTTCTCTCAACATTTAAATGTTATTTACATTAGCAATAATTTATTTTTTGAATGAACAGAAGATCAAAATGTGAATGAAGATGTAAAGTTCTTTTAATATCAATAACAATGTAAATAAAATAAAGCGATAAATGACAAAAGAACAAGATTGTCTTTAAACATTTGTTGTTCGTTGATTAAAATACATCTGAAATGGAGAATTCTAAAAGAAAAGCAAAGAAGAGAGATTTCATACTCGATTTATCTGATTGGCCAATTGATTTGTTCGCAATCGAAGTGTATCGGTTGTGTGTAAATATTTCTGACGCATTTGTTGATCTTTTTGTTCTTGAATTTCCCATTCAGGTCGTTTTCTTATTCCTAAAACAAAGATTTGTAGAAAAGGTTCTTCCATTGATGAATTTTACCTGTCCATTGAAGAAATTTCTTGACTATGTATGAAAATACTTCCGGATCTTCGATGACTTTTTCCCGCGCGAGTCGAAAATTATCGTTGATAATTGATAAAAAGATACTTAAGCAAATGAAAACAACGAGAAGAATAAATAAAGTTAAAGAAAATGGTCCAAGAAATGTTCACGAACGAGATAATTCATCCGAATCGAATTTCATTAAAATCATTTCAAATAACATTTGTGATGTGTCGAATAAAGTTGAACAAGACTGGATTTTTGAAAGAAAAAGAAGATAAAATAAACAAAGAAATGAAATGAAAAGAATTGAAAACATTAATGAAAATGAAACGAATTCTTTTGTTGATAAACGAAGTGTTTCTGCGAATAAAGATAAACGACGATTAAATCGACATAAATGAAGAAGTTTAATTGTGCCAAAGAAACAACAAAAACCGTAAAAATAATTCAAAAGATCATTGAAATAAACGGATTCTTCTAAATTTATATAAATATCACCTTGACTTTCACGAAACAATTTTCCGATTTCTTTTCCGGTTTTATATCGAAAAAAATAAATTCCAATTGATGAAATCGAACAAATGATTACACCGAGATCGATTGTTGACCAAAATTTAAGCAAATATTTCCATTTGAAATTGACAATCGATCGAACTTCATTGAAAATCATATAAAGAATTAACAATAATTAAATTATTGTACAAATTAGTTGAGAAAATGATGTAAAAGCTAAAAAGAAAAGATGAGATTTGTCTTTTTAAAAGAAAAATTACCATAAAAATGAATTGGTTCAAATCGAGATTGAAAATCAATATTTCCTGTTGAATCAAATTGTGTTTGAAGTGTGACAAAAGTAAATAAATTCACATTTGGATTAAAAAGTGACATTTGGATTTGAATTTCACGTGTTTGTTGATCAATCCATTGAAATCGATGAAGTTCAGAAAGATTTTCTCGCAGATCTTTGATTGAACCATGAAATTCATAAATATATCCACGATCTTTAGATTTATATTGAAATGATTGAGAAATTGATGAAGAAAATAACAAAATGGAATGTTCAAACCATCCAGGAGTAAAAGAACGTTTTTCTTCATTTGATAAACTCAAATCATTTCGACAAATTGAACTGAATTGAATTCGTTTTGGACAAAGTTCTGTTCGAATTCGTAATTGTTTCATTAAAGCCCAACCGAGAAGTCGATTTGAAGTATCATTTAAATATCCACGAAGATTTTCAACATTCTTTTTATTATACCATTTTTGTGCACGAATCTTTCCAACAAAATCTTCTTCTAACCATTTCCAATATTCATTTACTGTTGAAAATTTCATTTGAAATGATTTTCGAAGATGTTGAACTTGGAATGACGCGTTTTCATTGTGATTCGAATAAACAATCACAGACAGAAGGGAAAGAAAACAAATGTAAAAGATGATTTCTCGAATAATTTTCCACATTTGAAGTTCACGAAGACGAATTTGTCGAGCACAAGCGATTTCATTTGAAGTTAATCGTTTAGGACGAGTCGATGGAATAATTTCAATTGATGAATGAAGATTTTCTTCATCCTTATTCAACATTAATTGATTTTCATCAAAATATTCCTTCATTTCTTCATCTTCATTTGTTGATTTTCGACAAAAAAATGCAAAAATTATTCCCAAAGATAAAATCTATTTGAAAAAGAGAGAAATTCATTTGAGATAAAGTGAAAGAGAACTTTTACCTTAATTGGCTCAGTGAGAAAAATCGATGAAAAGAATGACGAAAGGACTGAAGTCAACCATTGTTGACTTTTCATATCACCAAATTCAATTCCACGTACGATGATAAAGAATATCGAAACAACAACTAACAGAAAAGAAATTCCATAAGCAATAAATAAGAACCACCAAGGAAATGTGAATGAACATTTCTTCTTCTTCTTCTCACAGATTGGTTTCATTCGCTGATGACGAGATCGAAGACAACGAAATAATTGGACTAACAAAATACTTGGAATTAACGAAATTAGTTCACTCATGATGCCAATGAGAATTTCATCGGATGTGATTGAAAATGTTCCAAAAGAAAGACTTGTTGAATTTTTGACTTTTGCTTCATTTGCGAGATCATAAAACATAATATTCGAAAGCATTGAAATGAAAAGTAAAACAAAACAACAAGTACATCGTTGAACACGTGAAAATTGATTTAATTGTGGACGAGCAAAGATTGAAAACCATAAATGTCCATCGGAGAAATTATGAAAGGCTTTTTTTGATAAAAGAAATGAAAATGTTTTCTTTTCGTCTTCATTTGCAATTGGAAATACTCGTTCAATTTTTCCATCATCTTTTTCCACTGCAAACCATCGTTGGGAAATAAAATAAGATGTTTCCATTGTTTGTAAATCACGAACAATGATGTATTTGAGAAACCAAGATGCAAATGAATCTTTTCCAGAATTATCGTGCCAAATATGAAGACAATTTAATAATCCTAATGATTTTGGAACTCTCATGATAAATGAGTCAATTCCACCACGTTGAAAAATTTCTCTTTGAGGATCATCGAATGTTCGAATACGAGTTACTTCATTTTCACCATATAAAACAAAATGAACTTTGGATTTTGTTCCTGAGTCTTTCCTATGACCAGTAAAAACAATCAGTTGATAAAAATAATTATCGGATGATCGATTATCAGATAAAGGTGTTACACCCAATTTTCCAAAATCTTTTTTATCGTATTTCCGTGCATAGATCATCAGAGTAATGTAGATCAGGGTAACAGTGATGACAGTTAAGTAAATTGTTTTATTTTTGTGAAAATCTGCATTGTTAAAAGCATAATTCCAATCGATCATTTCGGGTAAAATAACAAATCCACTTGCGAATTTTGTTAAATGTGTAGAAAAACATTCTGTTTCATAATGATTTGTTTTTGATCCAACAATTAATCCATCGGATTTCCATTGATTTTGTTTATTAAGATAATAACAACCAGATGTATAAATTCTCGTTTGATAATCTGAAGTAAAATGAACTGGATCGATTGGAATTGGAAGTGTTTCATTTAAACAAAATTCATTGGATTCAGATGAAGTCAATTCACGTAAACCAAATATAAATGTTTGATGACCAATTGTTTGTTGATTGTCGAGAAATAAAGGAGAATTGCGAATAGATGAACAAAATAATTTCCATCCATCAATCTGATTCATCGATCGATTTAATCGAGGAATTTGATCAAATTTATAAATTAATAAATAAGATAAATTAACAACGATTGGTTCAAATTCGAGATGAATGGAAATTGGTAAAGAAGAGGAAATATTTACAAAATGATAATGAAATGTTTGATTATGATAAGAAGAATTAAATGCTGAAACATTATGATAAATCATTGGTGGAATCACAACATTTGGATCTCGTGGAATTACCAAACGAATTGGACTTTGTTTTGTTGTTTCAAATGGAATTTCATTTCCATTTCGATCAAGAATTGTCAATGAAATCATCGTAGAAAGATTCGTATTGGTATTCGTATCATAAATGGCTAATCGTTCCATCATTGATCTCACAAGAAAAACAGGTGAATTGTTTTCAAGAGAAGATGTGACATTGGATGAAAGATGAATTTCTGCTCCTCCAACTTGTTTGATTGATTTGTTGGAAAGTGATTCAATTGAAAGTACTTCAAATGAGACAAATGTTTCTGGTGTATCGATGATCATCTTCTGGCCGATATTTAAATGAATATTAAATGATGAAGTGACCAATGAGATGATCTCATCGACTTTCTCAATGATTTCTTTCGCTAATTTTTCTTGATAAAATCGATTTCGATTTTCATTGATTTTCTCCATTGAAAAATCGTTCCCATCAACGAATAATTCTTTCAAACAATGAAGATTTGATTTGATCAGATAAAAACATTCTCAACTCACTCAAATTTGACCAATCAGAATCCAAATTTGTATCATAATCATCAGGGATTTTCGTTGAACTCTGAAAATCAGATTTTAAGAGACTTGTCCTTTGTTGTAAAACTCCGTTGACACCCTAAACCAATCATTTCAATATCAATAAAGAAAGTCAATCAGTTTACGGTTAAAATATTGGCAGAACATTGAAGAAGTTGTTGGCCTGTCATTTGAATATCTTCATAGGGAACTTTGCTTGATAAAGAATGCAGATCTTTCGATAATTGATAACATTTCTGTGTCACGATCATCTATTTTAATGAAAAGTACATGAGAAAATAAGGTGAGAAAATGTTGAGATTTACGAGAGTTTGTCTTGTTAATTGATTTGTTGTTTCGGTGAGTTGAATTAATGTTGATAATTGTAATTTCATACTTTCAATAGATAAGGTGAGATCAGTGATGAATTCACTCAAATATTCTCGAAGTTCTGCTTGAGACTGAAATTGTTCGTTAATTTCTTTTATTGTTGATTGATTTATCGACGATACAAAGTTCTACAAATGAACAATGAACAAATATGAAAGATTAAATAGAAGAATTTCACCTCTGACACAAGTCGTTGTTGACCTAACGATGAAACAAAGATTCGTGTTGGTTGAATTCCATCTAAACAAAAGAACGACTTTTCGAAGAAGACTTTTTTTCTCATCGTTGACTTTGTATCGATTTGCGAAGAGTTTCATCGGTCATTCCATTTAGCTGTTGAGATAATGAAGAAATGATTTGTGCAATGAAATTTCGATCTTTGGTATGAAGTATTTGTAGAACTGATTGATTGTTTTCATAAAATAAAGATAAATCTGAGGAGATTTCAATAGTTGTTAAATTCAGTTTTGTAGTTCGATAATTGAGATCGCGAATTTGAAGAACAAGATTGAGTTTTCCACTCGGTAATTGAACTGTAAAATTCGAAACAGGTGAAAATGCGATGATTGTCAACTTCATCGAATCATTTAACCAATCTAAACGAAAATCAGAACAGATTTCATACGAATAGGAATGAACATGTTCTACGAACAATATAATGAATATTCTCGAATAAAATTCAGTTCCGACGGACGATAACATGCGATATGAAAACGCGTCATTGTTGTTCCATTTGTTGGAAATATTGAACATGTTGCATCGACAAATTCCATTTGAATTTCAAAATCCAATGCACTTGAACCAATTTGACTTCGAAAGGTATAAGTTACTTCGAAACGCCAATATTTTACATGATGATGCGTCAAAAACAGATAATCTGCTATCGTTACATTAGTCGTGTTTGCTCCAAAAATGTAAATCTTAGCGTATAAATCCGTTTCCTCGAATGAAGACCATTGAGATGTACTCGAAGGCGAATTCATTGATTTATAAAAAAGGTTCCATTTGATATTCTCAATTGGTTGGCAATTTGATTCACATCGGGAAAATAACGCCAATTGCATTGTTGGATTGATCAGTCGATATCCAAGATTTAATGGACAAAGTGTTGGAATAACGCATCTATACCAAAGACTGAATAGAACACGGAAAGAGATGCCTAGATGAATTTACCCGATGCTAATCATTGGTCTTTGCGAGTCTTTGATTTGAACAAGAACAGAGCCGAATGCGTGAATTGTTCGATTTCTTCGATTAGTCAGCTGAACACTAAATGTATATGTTTCATCTAATTCCAATGATCCAGCAAAGATTGTGACTGAAGTTTCTTTTGAGAGTTCGACTCCATCGAATTCGTATTGGAATTGATTTGACAAACATGACAGTTCTGATGGATTATTTATTGAATATCTGTCCACGATGTCGTAGGTATTATAAGCTCGACAATCGTATAGATATGTCCAATCCTGAAATAAAAGGTAGAAAGGAGATTGAAAGAAGGAGACGAAGTTTACTGTGGAGTTGAATGGATAACCATCAGGATCATTGGAATATTTTCCAGGATTTAAATGAAGATCTTGTTCATAACCAGATGTGATCATTGATGTTCCTAATGCAACAAGATTTACGGTGATTCCTGTTGGATTCACTTGAATATAAATTGATTTTGATGATCGAATATTCAAATAATCTTTCAATTGAATATGAAGAGTAAATTCATAAATTCCATATGGAAATGTTTTTGAAGGAATGTACAAATCAGTTCGAGTTAAATCAATCGAATCGAACAAAAGTTCATTTGTACATTTTGTTGTACAATTTCGGATTTTCCATTGAGATTTTATTTGAAATGATTTTGAACAATCGAATCGAATTTTGGATAAAATATAAAAATCACGATTTCGACGAATTTGAATTGGTGATGAAAATGTTGAATGAGGAATTAAATCAATTTCAACATTCGAACATTTTTCTATTGAAAATAAAATATTCGATTTTATTCAAATATTTCAATTTTTACTTTCGCTTTTTGGAAATTTTGTCGAAATTTGGTTTATTGTTGTGGAAAAAATTGTTGTTTCTTCTTTTATCGCTACAAATGAACAACTTTGATTCGATTGAAAGGATTTTTACCAATGAAATTATCGAACTTTGTTGACTTTGTAAGATATTTCCAATCGTTGTCATTTCATCTAAAATTTCAAAGGAGAAATTAAAGGTTTTTCTGGAAATTTAACAAACTTTGTTGCATTTTTGTTGTTGTTTCAATAAATGAAGAGTTTTCTACAAATGAAAAAACAAAGATTTCTCTTCTTTAGTCACTTTTTCACTTACGACACGATGTTTTTTCAAAATTAAACTTTTGAATTCGATCATTTCCCCAATCACTAACATAAATATTTCCATCAATGTCAAAACTCAGAGTAATTGGACCGGATAATTGATGAGATTGTGAACCATCTCCATCACATCCAACTAAACATCGAAAACCATTCGCATCTTCTCCAATTATACGACTTCTTCCTCTTTCCACAATGAAAAGATATTTTTGTGCATCGAGAACAATTCCACTTGGACCATTAAGTGTAATTGTGACAGATGAAGATCCGTTTCCCACTTTCGTTGTACCATTTAACTGTCCAACTTCAAATTGTTGGATACGATCATTTCGATGATCTGCCACATATAAATCGAAATTCACATCAACAAATATTCCACAAGGATAATAAAGTTGATTGAGAGCAGAACCTTGAGTGCCATTTCCAGCAACAATTTTTGGTTTCAAATCAACATCGTTCAACCATCTCTTCACTACTTTGTCTTGAGTGGGCATTGAACAATACAACGAATTATTTTGATCGACAAACAACCCAGAGCATACAGAATCGACACTCATGACAGTGATCAAACTTTCATTTTGTTGAATCCATTGATTAACTTGATTGTGCAACCCACCATTATCGATAAAAATATCTCCAACATTTGTCACAAATATCGAAAATGAATCGACGAAATTCCCCGAAATGTTGCTTGTTGGATTTGAACTTTGATTGGCCCAGATTAGAATTCGTTTTGTATCCTCATTAAATGAATAGATTGTGTTGTTTGTGTTTATAAAAAGAGTATCGGGAAATCGTCCAATAATGTTTTCATCAGCAAAAGTAATTGCAGATTTATTCCAAGTTGCATTTGGACAAAATTTCGGTTGATTAAACGAAAGAGCTGAAATTGAATGAAGAAATCTGTAAAATGACTATGAAAGCTGAAGATAAGAAATCTCGGAAGAAACTTTGAGTCTGATTCCTTGATTAGAAAAGGAATGTTTAAACAAAATCATTGTAAAATCGTGTTAAGTTCTCAAAATTCTGTGAAAAAGTCGTTGATAATCGAATATCAAAGACGAAAGGATAATTTCTGAAAGAAATAAAGTAATTATCACCATAGTCCCTTTTGGATTTACTTTTCAACAAAATGTAATTGTGAAAGAATGATATCGGACGGATGAGTTTAGAACTGTTCTTCGGCACCAAAGATATTTGCAAAAAATCTTTCTTTTCCTATTGTCTCTTCGTTATGTCAGATTGTTTCAAGTCTGTTTGATACCGTAAATCTGACTCCTCTCGTTGACAGAACTTAAAACTCGACTATAGAAAAAGTGTATCTTAACGAGAACAGTATCCA
>CAJNOJ010000267.1:11273-68062 GCA_905250025.1 Adineta ricciae
AATGAATAGATTGTGTTGTTTGTGTTTATAAAAAGAGCACGGGGACTTGTTCCAATAATGTTTTGATCAGCAAAAGTAATTGCAGATTTATTCCAAATTGCATTTGAACAAAATTTCGGTTGATTAAACGAAAGAGTTGAAATTCTTTGAATAAAAATCCAAAGAAGATAAAACGAGAAATTTATTTGAATCAAAGAAATAAAAATGTGAATAAGAAGAGATTCTTATTGAATTAAATACAAATGAAAATGAACATGAGAAAATCAATAAATTCTTCTCTTTTTGTTTTATCTAAATGAAAAATATTTAATACAAAAAAACCGAGATTTTCTCACGTCTAGTTCATATAAAAATGACACGTCTGTTTATTCAAATATGAAAATATCAAAAAGTTACAAAGATTTCTCTTTTTTTTAGATAAATGTTTTCATCGATCAATTCAATTTTGGAATTAAAATAGAAAAATTGATTTCGATCGTTAGTTTATTTCTTTTGCAAAGAAAAGATTTTTCCTTTTAAAAATTCTTTTTCATTGATAAAATTTATTTAAAAAAAAACATTTTATAAAAATCATCATTTTCTTTGATTTTCCCTCAATGTGAAATCTAATTGAAAATTATTCCAAAAAGACTTTGTTCATTTGTACGTGATGATTTGAAGTAATGACAATGAAATAAAATCAACAGAATTTGCTTTGTCATGATTTTGAAATGAGAAAATCTCATTTTACACAAATAATTCAAATCAACAAATTCACATTTCTTTTTCATTTGAAAAAATTGTGAAGAAAATAAAGAAATTGAATTGTTTATCGGTTAATTTCAATGAAATCGTTAAAAATTACATTTTAAAATGATAAAAATAATCAAATTCATTAAATTCACAATTTACAAATTTCAAACCTGATAAAATGAAATAAATTATTCATTTATAATTTCAAATATTAATTAATATCGAATTAAAATTTGTTATTAATTTCTATGCCGATCACCCTCAAGATTATTATTTAAATTAACTCAAATTATCAAGGTTAAACAACTTTTTTGATGTTTTAAAAAACTTTTATTTTCTTTGTCAGACAAAATCAAAATATAATTTGTATGAATATTTCTATCAGATTTTTAGTTCCGAGTTATCCCGTTTGGATAAGAAATGACCTTTCTAGAAAATTTCATTTCTGTTCCAAATGTTTCATCAACATTGTCAAACGAAAATCTTCATAACCAGATCTTTTCTGTTCACAATGAAAAGATCGACTTTTAATTATCTCAATTCAAATCATTTATCATCTCGTCACAAAAAACACAATACATCGCTTTTGAAAATTAGCACAACGCAAATCTAAATGATCATCATTGTTGACGCCATTTGCAACGATAAAACTTAAATTGATGATGGACTTTTCAATAGAATAAGTTTCTTGTGGAGAAAATATTCCATAGAAGTGATTCGTGGCATCATTTGTAACGATGAGATTCTCACTGATGATGGAAATTAGTTGAGAATTCAATTCAATTTCGTAGGAAATCAAAGATTTCATTTGAGAAAATTCTACGACAGAAAATCATACAAATTTGTTACAATTCGAGATCGAATGGAGAAATATAAAGACAAATATCAGTTTACATTTCACATTGTTTTTGAGCAAATATCAATGAATAGATTAAGAAAAAGATCAATAAGGAGAGTATTGACTCACATTGAAAGAGAAAAATTCAAAAATGTTAGAAGATGACCGATGAACTGAATAGAAGATTCACATAAAATAGAAAGAAAATCTTAAATGTCAAAGGAGAAAACAAAGAAAGATTAGAAACCAATAAACTTTGTGCATTTCGAAACGGAATTTGAGAGAAGTGACACAATTTTCAAGACTGATTTCATGAAAAACTGATTCAATTTTGCATAAAATGACCGTTTACTGATGGAAATGATCAATAGATTTATTGAAATGTATCAGCTCTGTGTGTCGAGAAGATGTTTGTGTTGTGTTTGAGATGGTTGTAAAGGTATTTCTGGACAGAATAACATATAAACCGAAAGAAAATACGTTTGCCTCCATGTCTATGAAATCTTTAACTAAATTCTCGTGATGAAAACATATTCAGATTGATTATTGTATTTCATATTGATATTCGAAAGATTTTTGTGCGAATAGATAAGTTCTGTTGATCTATTCAACACAAACATGACGATCTTATCAAACCAATCCTGTTGAAGGTGAGAGGGTGGTCCTTGTCATCGATGGAAATTTCGTAATATTATAAATTGCGTAAGAATTCAATAACATAACGTCATTTTTTGGAGTATGTAAGTGTGAGACTATGTGTTGAAAAACTCGTCTTCAAACTCTATTCTGCTATATTAGCTTCTATAACATGCAAATCTTCATTCGCAATGCTGCCAAATTACTGACAGTCAATGTTGAACAAGACGACACTGTCCAAGATGTATATGTAAGTTTGAATTATTGAGGTTTTCGATTGTTATTTGAAAATTGTTGCTATTTCTAGGAATATGTTGCGCAAGAATCAGATTGTGAAATGATTGACCTTTTACTAAGCGTCCATGGAACAATTTTAAATAATGAACAAACAATTGAAGAAGTCATCTTCGTTCCGGGCACTGTTCTCGATGCTACTGTTAAAGTTCGAGGCGGTAAAATTCATGGACGAATGAATAATGCTGGCAAAGTTAAAAATCTGACACCAAAAGTATGTTTCTTCTTTTTCAATATTTTAGAAATTCTTAAGATAATGATTGATTTTGTTTCTTAAAGGTTCCCCCTCAAGAGAAACCGAAGAAGAAAACCGGCCGTGCCCGCCGCCGAGAACAATATGCTCATCGATTCAGCAACAAAGTAGCTGTACCAAGCGGCTTTCGCGTCGGACCCAACTCCAACCATCAACTACCAGCCATGGCATAAAACTACATAAGCAATGAGAACACTTTTTTTTATTTTATTTTGATCAGTGAGAATTTTTACGCAAATGTTTGATAATAAAACTTAGCTCACCGTGCTAATGATATATTAATGAAACGTATGTACAGAGACCACCATTCTTTTATGCCGGTTTCGCCGTAGTGGATGTATGCATGCAATACAGGGTGAATCTACCCACTATCAGAATCTACTCATTCTCAGCAGATAAAACTGATTCTATAATTCTGCACTGTCATCTATTCGACCTACTCTAAACCTGTGAAGAAGCAATACAATCTGTTAGTGAATCTTTGAATTACGGTATTTCAGAGATCATTGCATTTGACGTTCCATACATATTATATATACAATAGAGAACGTGTGAGGAAATTTTGTAGAAATGCAAATGGATAGCAGAAGCACCATTATCTTTTGCATTCTGCTCTTTTCTACATTCAGATGTTATCGATCATAAACAATACGAGTACTCTCATTTTTCTCTGCCAGTGTTAAATCTACTGCCTTTCCATAATATAGACAAAAGAAGAGATCAGGAACGAAGCACAGCTCTTTTCTTACGATGAACTCTTTGTGGATGCTCATTAGTATGTCTGAACTAGGCTCTTAATTTTAGAATAAAGTCTGCTCGATATTGCGAGTTGAGAAAAGCACAAGCTACTGTAGTATAATGGTAGTATCACGGTTTGTCGGACCGAAGACCAGGGTTCGATTCCCTGCAGTAGCGAGATATCTTTTTTCATTTCATCATTCACTAATTATTTGTACCATAATGATTCATTTTGTATAGTAATTGCATCATACGAAGTGTACAGAACACAAACATTGCTTTTCGTTCTATGAATATGACTCATGTCGCTTTTCATATCTATCATTACAGTCTACATTATACATACGACTTCATGTCAATGGTTAGTTGACTTTTCTTTTTGTGTAATATTCTTCCTTTGTTCTCAGTCAGTGAAGTGCTTTTGGAGAGATTCAGAGTGTCATTGGTAAATCTGTAGACAAAAAACCCACACCCTTAATAGATGCTTTCACACATGTTTTAATGATTGTCATAGATCGATTTTAGTATCAAATATCGACAGCTTAGTTTCAAATATCCTTAGATGGGAGGGACGCAGAAAACAATAAATTGCTTCCGTTTTGTTGTAAATGACGTCGGTATACTTTTCAATTTTGTTTTCAGTTGGATCTGAGTAATGTTTGTTCAGACAATCAGCGTTATAATACGTGGTATGACTTTGAGGAGGAAGTAATTAATAGCATATATATATATATACATACTTTTCGGCAATGTGAAACATTCGAATTTCAAATTGATCGTCTTCACAAAGCACAATTTTACGAATGATCTCATTGATTCTAATTATTGCGATATGCGGGTAAGTTTACACTATGTTCTATATATCTGAAATCCTTCCTATGTCCTTTCTCTTGTTAATGTTAGATTTGTCAATATATTAGCGAATAGTAAGTACCAAATGGTTTCATCTTATAATGTGTAACACTGTATTCAAATAGGTTGTCCCGATAGTTATAAATTAATAGATTTTGAAATACTTGGAGGAACCATTGATCCTATACCATCTATATATCAAGGTCTTACTTGGCTAGATGCTTACTATATGATAGCTTCACTGGAGCCAGGAAGCGGATATGAAGTTCCATTACGTAGCGGCGGATACATTGCTTTCAACGCACACGGAGCTCAGATGTCAATCGGTGCTCCTGCATCATCCAGTATTGCTGTACATTCATTTGTGGCGGCCGCGGCTTGGAATGATGATTTAGTTCTGACAATTACCGGTGATCGCAATGGAGCAACTGTTTACAGTGAACAAGTTATTCTCAACACTACTTCAGCAACAAACGTTGTATTAAACTGGACAAATATCGACAACATTTCATTTTCAACATCTGGAGGTGTTCCTGCAAATGCTAACTCAGCTGGAAATGGTACACATTTTGCTATGGATGATCTATGCGTATTAAAAGAGTAAGCACTGGAATGATTACCACTGATCAGACAATTTTTCTCTCTCACTATCTCTTTCTATATAGACAAAAG
Organism: Adineta ricciae; assembly: GCA_905250025.1. Classification (NCBI taxonomy): domain Eukaryota; kingdom Metazoa; phylum Rotifera; class Eurotatoria; order Adinetida; family Adinetidae; genus Adineta; species Adineta ricciae. The sequence continues at coordinate 16,289 of CAJNOJ010000267.1, forward strand.
CGACAGCCAGAAATTCTATACAAATGTGATTATTGGGGCGATCCGCAATTAATTACATTTCCAAAACAGGCCAATGAATTTGCTTCTAGTTCTTGGTGTCAAATCAATGGTTCATCAGTTCTTTTCGAAAATTCATATNGTAAATGAAAATATTTGATTAAAAAACAAAGATTTTATCACGTCTATTTGATATAAAAATGTTGATTTCGATGTTTTCTCAGAATTTCAATTCACAAATAAAACATTCAAACAGAAATGAACACGTCTCTTTATTCAAATATCAAAATGTAACAAAAGTTTTTCTCTTTTTTTTTTAGATGAATCTTTTCATCAATTAATTAAATTTCGGAATTTAAAAACAAAAATTCATTTCGATCGTCAATTTATTTCATTTTCAAAGAAATGATTTTGCTTTTCAAAAATTCTTTTCATTGATTTTCCCTCAATGAGAAAAATTCAATCGCAAATTCTTCTAAAAAGACTTTGCCCATTTGTACGTGATGATTTGAAGTAATGACAATGAAATGATATTTGATCTCTCAAATCAAATCAACAGAATTTGCTTTGTCATGATTTTTAAATGAGAAAATCTCATCTTACACAAAGAATACAAATTTATTTTACAAATCCGAAATTTTCATGCGAGAAAATCAAAGAAATTATTCATTTTCAATTTCAGATCTTAATTAACAATTAAATTCTTCTTTTTGTTTCCTCAATTTTGATAAATATCAAATTAATTATTTGAATTTTCTTATAAATTCCTATGAGATCAAAATTCCAAATCTCATTTTTATAAATATTCATCAAATTTTCATTTCAATTTATGATTTTATTCGAATCCTTTTTTGTTAAATATTATCTTTTAGATATTAAAAGTTCTCTCATTATTTATTTTATTTCATTTGAATAACCAAAATTCTTCGTTTTCAAATTATTTGTTTGGAACTGATCTTCATCAACAAGAAATTCTCAATGAAAATCGAAGTGATCATCATTGTTGACGCCATTTGCAACGATAAAACTTAAATTGATGAACTTTTCAATAGAATAAGTTTCTTGTCGAGAAAATATTCCATTATTAACACCTAAAGATTACATAGAAGTGCTTCGTAGCATCATTTGGAACGATGAGATTCTCACTGATGATGGAAATTAGTTGAGAATTCAATTCAATTTCGTAGGAAACCAAAGATTTAATTTGAGAAATTTCTACGACAGAAAATCATACAAATTTCGAATGGAGAAATATAAAGACAAACATCAGTTTACATTTCACATTGTTTTCTTTACTTCAGCAAATGTTTCTGAACGATCGATTCAGTGTTTTTGAGCAAATACCAATGAATAGATTAAGAAAAAGATCAATAAGGAGAGTATCGACTCACATTGGAAGAGAAAAATTCAAAAATGTTAGAGAAGATTCACATAAAATAGAAAGAAAATCTTAAATGTTAAAGGAGAAAACAAAGAAAGATCAGAAACAAAATTCGAGAGAAGTGACACAATTTTCAAAACTGATTCAATTTGCATAAAATGATCGTTTACTGATGAAAATGATGAACAAAGACATTGAAATGTATCAATTTATATGCCGAAAAGATGTTTGTGTTGTGTTTGACATGGTTGAAAAGGTCTTTCTGGACAAAATAACATATAAACCGAAAGGAAATACGTTTGCCGGCATTACTATGAAATATTTAACTAAATTCTCGTGATGAAAACATATTCAGATTGATAATTGTATTTTATATTGATATTCGAAAGATTTTTGTGCGAATAGGCAAGTTCTGTTGATCTATTCAACACAAATATGACGATCTTATCAAACCAATCCTGTTGAAGGTGAGAGGGCAGTCTTTGTCATCGATGGAAATTTCGCAATACTATGAATTGCGTAAGAATTCAATAACATAACGTAATTTTTGGAGTATTTAAGTGTGAGACTATGTGTTGAAAAACTCGCTTTCAAACTCTATTCTGCTATATTAGCTTCTATAACATGCAAATCTTCATTCGCAATGCTGCCAAATTACTGGCAGTCAATGTTGAACAAGACGACACTGTCCAAGATGTATATGTAAGTTTGCACCATTGAGGTTTTCGATTGTTATTTGAAAGTTGTTGCTATTTCTAGGAATATGTTGCACAAGAATCAGGCTGTGAAATGACTGACCTTTTACTAAGCGTCCGTGGAACGATTTTAAATAATGAGCAAACAATTGAAGAAGTCATCTTCGTTCCGGGCACTGTTCTCGATGCTACTGTTAAAGTTCGAGGTGGTAAAACTCACGGACGAATAAATAATGCTGGCAAAGTTAAAAATCAGACACCAAAAGTATGTTTCTTCTTTTCAATATTTGAGAAATTCTTAAAATAATGATTGACTTTGTTTCTTAAAGGTTCCCCCTCAAGAGAAACCGAAGAAGAAAACCGGCCGTGCCCGCCGCCGAGAACAATATGCTCATCGATTCAGCAATAAAGTAGCTGTACCAAGCGGCTTTCGCGTCGGACCCAACTCTAACTATCAACTACCAGCCACGGCATAAAACTATATAAGCAATGAGAACACTTTTTTTTAATTTTACTTTGATCAGTGAGAATTTTTACGCAAATGTTTGATAATAAAACTTAGCTCACCGTGCTAATGATATATTAATGAAACGTATGTAGAGAAATCACCATTCTTTTATGCCGGTTTCGCGGTAGTGAATGCATGCATGCAATACAGGGTGGATCTACCTACTATCAGAATCTACTCATTCTCAGCAGATAAAACTGATTCTATAATTCTACATCGCCATCTATTCGACCTACTCTAGAGCTGTGAAGAAGCTATACAATTCGTTAGTGAATCTTTGAATTACGATATTTCGGAGATCAAGATAGCAGTGTTGATTTTGCATTTTACATTCCATACATATTATATAAATAGAGAACGTGTGAGGAAATTTTGTAGAAATACAAATGAAAAGCAGAAGCATCATCATCTTTTCCATCCTGCTCTTTTTCATATTCAAATATTACCGATTATGAGAACAACACGAGTACTCTCAGTTTTCGTTGCCACTGTTAAATCTAATACCTTTTCATAATATAGGCGAAATAAGAGATCAGGAACGAAGCACAGCTCGCTTCTTACGATGAACTTTTTGTGGATGCTGATCAGTATGTCTGAACTGGACTCTAAATTTTAGAATAAAGACTGCTCAATATTGAGCTGAGAAAAGCACAAGCTACTGTAGTATAATGGTAGTATCACGGTTTGTCGGACCGAAGACCAGGGTTCGATTCCCTGCAGTAGCGACTACAGGTATTGAATCATGTCAGTGTGATTTTGGAAAACGATAACTACAGTTCGGTACATGTGTTTGAAATGTTTACGTTTGAGGAAATGACATCATGTCATATTTCTATATGCCATAAACAATAATAATAACCATACATTCACTGCTAATGAAAAATTACACCCGTTCGCTGACTTTTTTTTTCTTTTCATATACAGGTAAAGGAAATAGCGCTCGTTGGAAATTTCTTTTGCTTCAGTTACCATTCCTCGACATTGAAGATGAACTGAAAGTAATGCTACAATTTTGTGTATCAATCACAATACATTTAAAAAATAACAAAAAATGAGTCTAGGTTTTGTCAGTCAACGAATAGGTCACTGCAGAACCAATCTAGATATATTCGGCAGCCGATGTTTACGTGGCTCGATTCGTCTTATGGTCCATAGGGTATCAGTACAATTGATACGCTCACGACGAGACAGAAAGCTGTATGGAACATAGAAATAGCCATCAGATCCCTTAAAAAAAGTAGTTATTGATCATCAAAGATATTGCATGAAGAAAACTAGATTTTGTTCATACCCAGTTTGTTCCCCAGGAGTTTCGCATGATGAAATGTTGCTTTCTTCGATCATAACCAACAATCAGAACGGTGTGAAGATTTCTTACGTCAATAGTATTATCGTTCAGTCGGCGCACATCTAAGAAACCGTTGTTAGTTGTAATGATTTGTACGGTCTCATCATCCATTATAATATCAATTGGAACTGGTATTTGATTGTGTAAACAAGTTTCAATCGCTTCAATCGTAATTGGAACACGAAGTAAAACAGCTGTGTATTTTCTCGCTTGTTGATAGGCTGTATGATGTGGTTGTTCACGTAATGAGTGCCAACGACTAGACCAAAATTCTTCCTCACATGCTCCGTACTCTCTGATACCTAGAGCAACACTNCATGATATTTCTAACTCGAAGCTGTTCGTATTGCAACGATTAGTAATAAAGCTTTGGACGACGCCTGTCAATGGCTTATCAAACAATTCTACTGATGAAAAAAAAACTAGAAACATTTCTAATGCTCGATTTACATCCAATGTTCCACAAAGTAAATGTTGTAAAGTCGTATGAAGTTATTGAATAGAACTTCAATCACCATATATCCTAATCCATAAGTTAGACGTTTGTCACCTTCGACAATCTTTTTAGATAATATTGTGGCCGTCTTCACACAGCTGTACTCAAAAAATACCGACGCTCTTATATGTTCATGTTCAACGATAAGAGTTCCGAACACTATTGTATTTTATCCAGTTTATTCAATTTGTGAGTAAACAATCGATTGAAACATTGTATCTCCTCAAAACAAGTATCTATGGTGCATCGAATTTTCGAACAACAGCATAGGTCTCAGGTGAGTTACTTCTGGTACCATGTTATTCCGCAATGTTATGTTTTGTTTGTTTTCTGCTCTTGTTTTAACGACGATGGTAGTTTAGATATTATTTTTACGAAAAGTTTTCTTTACCGAATGCGTGTATTTCTTGGAGATGCACATCAATGTTTTTTCAAGAACAAATATTGATTTCGGAAGAAGAATCTTCTTTTACTTACGCAATACGGTACAGCTGATTTTGACAACGACGGTTTGAGAAAAAATACAAGTGCTGTACAACTTCGAGTTAGAAATATCATGCTTTATGTAATTGTAGTTCGAACATCTGCAGATAGAAATCTATTCTTCAAAGCTGAATCATGAATTTATATAGTTCAATTGAAAATATAACTTCCGAGATTATTTTCATGAAAAACTGATTCAATTTGCATAAAATGATGGATTAACAATGAAAATGACGAACAAAGACATTGAAATGTGTCAATTTATACGTCGAGAAGATGTTTGTGTTGTGTTTGACATGGTTGAATAGATATTTCTGGACAAAACAACATAAAAACCGAAAGAAAATACGTTTGCCGGCATTACTATGAAATCTTTAACTAAATTCTCGTGATGAAAACATATTCAGATTGATTATTGTATTTTATATTAATATTTGAAAGTGATTTCAAAAGATTTTTATGCGAATAGACAAGTTTTGTTGACCTATTCAACACAAATATGAAGATCTTATCAAATCGATCATGTTGAAGGTGAGAGGATGGATCTATCAACTATCAGAATCTACTCATTCTCAGCAGATGAAACCGATTCTATAATTGTGCACTGTCATCTATTCGACCTACTCTAGAGCTGTGAAGAAGCAATACAATCTGTTGGTGAATCTTTGAACTACGGTATTTCAGAGATCATCGCATTTTACATTCCATACATATTATATACAATAGAGAACGTGTGAGGAAATTTTGTAGAAATACAAATGGATAGCAGAAGCACCATTATCTTTTCCATCCTGCTCTTTTTCATATTCAAATATTACCGATTATGAGAACAACACGAGTATTCTCAGTTTTCTTTGCCACTGTTAAATCTAATACCTTTTCATAATATAAACAAAAGAAGAGATCAGGAACGAACCACAACTCGCTTCTTACGATAAACTCTTTGTGGATGCTCATCAGTATGTCTTAACTGGGCTCTTAATTTTAGAAAGAAGACTGCTCAGTATTGAGCTGAGAAAAGCACAAGCTACTGTAGTATAATGGTAGTATCACGGTTTGTCGGACCGAAGACCAGGGTTCAATTCCCTGCAGTAGCGAGATATCTTTTTTCATTTCATCATTCACTAATTATTTGTAACATAATCACTCACTTCGTACTGTAATTGCATCATATGAAGCGTACAGAACACAAACATTGCTTTTCGTTCTATGAATATGACTCATGTCGTTTTTCATATCTATCACTACAGTCTACATTATACATACGATTTCATGTCAATGGTTAGTTGACTTTTCTTTTTGTGTAATATTCTTCCTTTTTTCTCAGTCAGTGAAGTGCTTTTGGAGAGATTCAGAGTGTCATTGGTTAATCTATAGACAAAAAACCCTCACCCACACCTTCAATAGATGCTTTCACACATGTTTTGATGATTGTCATAGATTGATTTTAGTATCATATATCGACAGCTTAGTTTCAAATATCCTTCGATGGGGGGACGCAGAAAACAATAAATTGCTTCCGTTCTGTTGTAAATGACGTCGACATACTTTTCAATTTTGTTTTCAGTTGGATCCGAGTAATATTTGTTCAGACGATCAGCGTTATAATACGTGGTATGACTTTGAGGAGGAAGTAATTAATAGCATATATATATACTTACTTTTCGGCAATATGAAACATTCGAATTCTGAAATTGATCGTCTTCACAAAGCACAATTTTACGAATGATCTCATTGATTCTAATTATTGCGATATGCAGGTAAGTTTACACTATGTTCTATATATCTGAAAACCTTCCTATGTCCTTTCTCTTGTCAATGTTAGATTTGTCAATGTATTAGGGAATAGTAAGTACCAAAAATGGTTTCATCTTATAATGTGTAACATTGTATTCAAGTAGGTTGTCCCGACGGTTATAAATTAATAGATTTTGAAATACTTGGAGGAACTATTGATCCCATTCCATCTATATATCAAGGTCTTACTTGGCTAGATGCTTACTATATGATAGCTTCACTGGAACCAGGAAGCGGATATGAAGTTCCATTACGTAGCGGCGGATACATTGCTTTCAACGCACACGGAGCTCAGATGTCAATCGGTGCTCCTGCATCATCCAGTATCGCTGTACATTCATTTGTAGCGGCCGCGGCTTGGAATAACGATTTAGTTCTGACAATAACCGGTGATCGCAATGGGGCAACTGTTTATAGTGAACAAGTAATTCTCAACACTACTTCAGCAACAGACGTTGTATTAAATTGGACAAATATCGACAACATTTCATTTTCAACATCTGGAGGTGTTCCTGCAAATGCTAACTCAACTGGAAATGGTACACATTTTGCTATGGATGATCTATGCGTATTAAAAGAGTAAGCAGTGCAATGATTATCAATGATCAGACATTTTTTTTCTCTCACTATCTCTCTCTCTATAGGCAAAAGCGACAGCCAGAAATTCTATACAAATGTGATTATTGGGGTGATCCGCAATTAATTACATTTCCAAAACATGCCAATGAATTTGCTTCTAGTTCTTGGTGTCAAATCAATGGTTCATCAGTTCTTTTCGAAAATTCATATGTTCTAATCAATGTTTTTAACTCGGGTTCGAACAATGGAGATGTCATCACCGAAGTAAGTAAAAAGTACGCTTCTGAATCTGACATCTTTATTGAAACATGTAGTTCAACATGACATTCTTCGATTCTTATCATAATTCGATGTGTACATTTACACAAGAAAACGTTGCGGGAGAACTTCCTAACTGTGGATCAGGTAGTTTAAACATTGAATTAACCTCCAAGCAATGAAAATAAGTTCTTGTTATCTAATTTTCAGAAGTATCTATTGTTCAATCACCGAACAGCTTGAACGTTGCCTACAAGAAGGCATCATTTAGCGCTTGGATCAATTATAATGTAAGATACTAACAAAAAAAGTTGACGAGCATTTGTAGATTAACATTGTCTTACAGACATGGCACGGTGGACACTATAAATTCAATCTATTCACTACACTGAATCATATCAATGATCCTAGTACGACTGGTCTATGCATTGAAGGTTGTCCCAGCAAACGAATGGCTCCGCAACTGTTGCTAACAGATTCAACCACCGATCAAGAAATAGCGACGAGTGCAATAGCTAGTCATGTTTGTGATGCATATATTACAACAGCAGCACAACGTGTTTCTCAAAACAGTCCTGCTGTACAAATGACACCAGGTTATCTTCATGCGGTACGACGAGCGTGTATCATTGATGTTACTGTTACTGGAGATGCAGAAGTAATATCCTATACTTTTTCTTTTCTAATAATCAACATACATTTCTACTATAACGTTTAGTTCGCACGAGATTCTGCTGGTAATATCGTAACTGATATTTTGACACATACCAACGAACCTGATATCAACAATATTAGTCATCTAGTGCAAGATGCAACACAAGCCACTCAGCAAGTGTTAGAGCAAACTGAAACACAAGTTCAAACAATGATCGATGGTGCTATATGGCCGTGTTCACCAAATGCACCTGTTTGTATCATGCCATCGTTGATACGACGAAAGCAAGTTACAGTTTAAATTGCTAAAAATGTTTTTCATGCTTTAATTAAGAATAATAATAAAAACTCTGATGAGAAAGAAGAACCTTACGCTTTGAGCTTCATGCACAATTATAAAAGTGAAAGAATAAATAAGCGATTAAAGTAGAGAAGAGTTCGAAACGTTTTAACGTCGTATGCATTGTTTTCTTGTTGATAATTCTCCATCGGTATTTGTAAATCTTATTTCTGCACATTGGCACTGACAACAATCGGAATCATATTGGCATTTACCTTTTACTGGACAACTATTGCCACAAACTGGTGTGATGTTGGGATTAACGCACGAACCGTATGTTTCCTCTTGACTATGTCGAAAGCATTGGCATCTATCCGTGCTGAGTCGGCAACAATCGGCATCTACTGTACAGTTCTGAACAGCACAACAACCGCTTGATGTAGGTGCAACTGTTGTAGATGGTTGTGTGGTGACATCGGTTGTGGAATTCGTTCGTGTAGTAGGACAACTCGATGAGGAAGGATTTGATAAACAAAAAATCGTATTGTTGCCACCAAGGCAGTATTGTGATTGAGGATTATAGCAAACACCATCGCAGAGATGGTTTCCAATAGGACATACTGTACTATTCTCACTGAAACAAATACTTGTAGCGTTATCATAACACTTCTTTTGTGAACCGCATGCATTGACATATCGGTTGGTATAGTAATAATTCCAGAAGTAGAAGCCAGGACAAACTGTTTGATTATTGGCACACGTTGAATTATAGTTTGTCAAGCATTGTGTTCCACATGCATAGAATGGAGAACAAAGTGTATCGTTTCCACATATAAGTTGTGATGAATTGTAGCAGTTAAGACCAGTTGGATATGATTGAAAATAACCATACGTTTTCACGTTGCAAACTGATTCTCCATTGTTACAAACTTTTGTATTGTTATAGCAGTATTGCGAGCTTGAATAGCATGTTCCATTACATGAATTGATACAGCTTACAATGCCATTAGTACAAGTTTGCGCATCAGGATTATAGCAGGTAGATCCACATAGCCGCGAATTGAGACCCTGGCAAACAGTTGTACCATTCAAACACACACTGGTTGTGTTGTCATAGCAAGTCTTTTGTGAACCACATACATTGACGTATCGATTGGTATAGTAATAATTCCAGAAGTAGAACCCGGGACAAACCGTTTGATTATTGGCACAAGTCGAATAATAGTTCGTCAAACATTGTGTTCCACATGCATATAGTGGGGAACAGAGGGTATCATTTCCACATATAAGTTGTGATGAATTGTAGCAGTTAAGACCAATTGGATATGATTGAAAATAACCATACGTTTTCACGTTGCAAATTGATTCACCATTGTTACAAACTTTTGTATTGTTATAGCAGTATTGCGAGCTTGAATAACATGTTCCATTACACGAATTGATACATTGAATACTGCTGCCACTGGCAGAGCAGCCTTGCGTGTTCGGATCATAACAACCTACCGTTCCACATGCCAGCTGACCATTGGGACAAGTTAACGACTGTACACTGGTAATCAGTAGGAAAAGTATAAAACTAATACTAAACATTGTATGTTAGATGTATTAAATATTCATATGCTTATATAGATCTTTGATAATTGTTAGTGTTGACCGTGTACCTGTTACCCTGCTGATATTGACAGAGCATTTATTGTGAATTGGGAAGTAAAATTTCGTGATAAATATTGACATTCGCTTCTTTGACTATTCATCTATTCCTGTGATTTTGCTGATTTACGCATTCAGTCGGAGCTTCCTACGATGATAATAATAATAATATCGACTTGAAACAATCTTTTGTGAATAATTGTAATCGTTCTCCGTAGGACGTTTTGGAATTAGCAGTAGGTTACTCGTTTATTTAACAGAATAGTTGCGCGCCTAAGGGTGAGTCTGATCATAGAGAAAGGCAGTAAATTATTCAATTGATATCGGAAAGCGCAGTACGATCTATATGTTCAACTGTTAGAACGATTTCTATCCACCTGGAAGAGGAAACGAATATCATCTCGGTTTCACCCCTTGCAACATTCGTTGTTCATAGAAAAAAAAACTCAAGAGATACCATAATATTTCATGGAGTGTTTGATAGATATAACCGTTTCTGTTTATTAGTAAATATATGTCTTCATGAGAGATAGAAGTCCTATCGAAAATAAAGAAGTCAAGTACTTTTGGGAACAAACAGCCGAACTGGCTGCCACCGATGATTGCTGCTGCTCTTGTTTTTGTGGTTGTTGTTGAAGAAGTGAATATGGCATAAGCTGACCACCTCCAATAAGTGACATGATTGATCCATTCAACCAGTTGTTTGCTGTAGAATTCGAATCATAAGTTATATTGTATCCGTTACTGATGATATTCGTTAAATTTACGACTGCCGACGAAATATTTTGCAATGCCGTGTTGCCTGTAAGTGTCCATGTCGAAGTGAAATCCAGAGAGACGCTAATAAATGATTGTCCATAGCCTGAGTAAGCATCGCCACTCCAATTCGAATATTGAATGAGAGTCCAACTAATACTACTTCCATTGTAGGCAATAAGACTACCGTTAAGATTGCATTGGGCCACAGTTACGTTCACAATAGCAGGCAGAAGATTTGAATTATCAGCATAACCTGCATAGTAATTGAATTCTTGTGTGACTTGTGAATAGTTGGCTGTAATCAGAATGCCAGATGTGGTGTTGATCACGGTATTAAAGAGGTACGCAGTGGCTATTACATTTCCAAACCATAAGGCTGGCATGATGTTACCGAGTGTAGTCAATCTGGAGTTGATAAAACTTACCATAGCCCCATTTTGTCGAATCATTGAGCTAAATATGACCGTACCGCCGAGAAGTCCGGCAGTCAAATGACAATTGATAAATGTGGATATCTGTGGTCCATCAGAGAACAGTGCTGGTGATCTCTCTGCACGACCGATAACGTTAGTAGCTGTAATAGTTCCCAGAGCATAAAAAATAGCACTTCCAATGCCGCTTGTATGGGCAATTGAATTGGAAACGATAACATAACCAGCTGGTGAATCACCCGAAAATGATGAGCAACGATTTCCACCAGAATAGTGACTAATGTAGTTTCCAACGATTGTTCCGTATCCACCAGCATAAAGTCCGTGAGCTGCTGGTCCAGAGCTGTATAGAACGGAATTCTCAATATAAACGTACGAACCGTTTCCATACGAATAAATATTTGCTGCACCATTGTGTGTGGTTATGTTCAAATGATCAAAGTATGAACTCGAGCCATTTTGAACATTGATCGCTGCATTGACACCAAAGAAACTAGCTTGAAGTAGATCTGATGAGTAACCTTGTTTATAGATGTTCACAAATGACATATTTAATTGAGCACCATTGCCAACTACAATAACACTTGTGTCATTGCCCGTCGCTGAAATGGTCTCATAGCTAATAGAGAGAGCAGATCCATTGGTCGTGAATGAACGTGTTGATTTAAGTGACGATTTGAGATACATTGTCGGCATTACATTGTAATCAGCTGTGATTGCATTATCTACTGCATCATTAGCGAGATTAATATAATCACTTGGATCGTCAATAGTAATCGAGGTAAAACTTAGGTGTATCAACGTACAAAAGAACAAAAAAACATATAACGACATACGACAAGTCTCGTACAACAATCGATGATGGATGTGTCAGAGAACTGTGCTTATTTATACAGTTCCATATATAAAACATGAATGGAAAAGGATGCAAACACTAAACGACATTAATTATTCTTTTTTTATGAATTCTGATTCGTGTGAGTATATATGCGTGTGTAGACTTGTGTATGAAAACAAAAAATAATTGAGAACTACCATCGAATATAAAAGAAGAAATAAAAATCATGCGCACAGCTTGTACTTTTGGTTTGAGCTCGATCATTAGTGAATCATATTAATAGCTTTGAATCAGTAGGTGTGGAATCAGGAATACATATGCAACAAAAAGGACATTTATGTTTATTCATGATCATACTTTTTATTATCGAAAGCATCAATTGAAAAGCAAATAAACCATCTATTCAGCAGCAATATTTTGCTAGAAACATGGAAAAATATCACAGAGCTTTACTTGAGCACACCAAGAAACCAAAAAAAGGATAAAATGGCGCACTTATTGCAGATATAATTCATAGGAAGACTAACATTTTTAAATGACGTATACGATAAAACTATGTCTGTTCGAACGAACTAATCAATGGTGCATCTATATACATTGAAAAGACTTGGGTGTTCTATTACAAGTGCTTTTTTCTCATTAGTGAGCCATATAAACGGCTAGAGATGCAATACGAAGAGTATCTATGCATTGACATAGTTAATGAAAATCAATCCTTATCTATTACATATTGAAATATATATGTAATCAAAAAATACGACGTAATTTTAGTTTGGATTGGCATTCATAAAGATTACCATTTTGAGAAAAACAATTCGAAGCAGATTGATTAATATCAATGCTACTGTACTCTGTCTGTCGATGTATGCCGGTTTTTATACTCGAAACTTTTCTCATACAGCATGCAATCGCTTCTTGGCCGTTGTTCACCAATTCTAGTGTTCAACTGTTGGGTCTATTTCCAGATGCTGAAAATACGACCGAGCCGACCGACTTTTCGGTTCATCCTCGTGCGATGTTCATGGCTGCCATAGTTCTCGCACAAAGATACGGCATAACAGTCGATAGAGAATTCATTGGCTGGGATATCGCGCAAACAGGTGGTAATGCTATTGGTGCTGTCAGAAGCACATGCCAAAAAGTAGCCAGTTCCGACATTATTGGTATTGTGGGACCAGCGTATTCTCGAGAAACAGCTGTTATTGCTCCGTTCGCTGAAAGTCTCAACATTCCAATAATATCTCATGCTGCAACAAACCCGAGCTTATCCGATCGAAATGCATATCCAACTTTTTATCGAACGGTTCCCTCTGATGCAAGTGTAACATTGCCGATTGTAGAATTATTCCTTCGATATAGTTGGAAATCGTGTGTGATCGTTTATCAGAATGACGAATTCGGAGCAGGTGCTGTCGAAGCGATCAGTGATGCATTCAGTGACAATAATTTGGTTGTCGCTCAATTAATTGTATTCGATATTGCCACGAAGAAAATTCGAGGTGATCTAAAAGATCTTTTATCAGCTACGTCAACGCGAATTGTTATTTTATGGACTGATGAATATCATACTTCTCTAGTTTTACAAATTGCACTTCAAGCTGATGTACTTGGTCCGCGTTTCACCTGGATAATGAGTATGACAATCTCATTAAGTGCATTCAACGAAACCTCACGTCCAAAATTGATCGGAATGTTAACTGTCGAGCCTGTCATCGGAAGTGTGATCAGTTCTCCTTATAATACAACATTATTGGATGCGGCTTATCAGATTTGGCAACAATACGAGCCGGAAACGTTTCCCGGCGCAGCAAACGTTAATTATTATGCGTTATTTGCATTCGACGCTACTTGGACATTGATCAAATCCACATATCAACTATGTCGTAATCGATCAAAACCATGTGTATCAATTGTGAATAGTTCCTACTGTTTCGATCGGCACTTCTCAGATGGCACCAATCTTTGTAACATAATTAGTGCGACTGAATATCTCGGCGCGTCTGGTCCGGTGAAATTTTCACGTAATTCAACTGATCGGATGGATGGTATTTATTACATTGTTAGGAATATTCAATCATCGATGAATAGCATTCGTTTTGTACCCGTGTTACAGTGGTCGTATTCCAATAGTCTAACATCATATACACATGCCGATGTAGTCGTCTGGCCTGGGAATGTCTTGACACCTCCAACTGGTCTTGCTGATCTCGAAGACGTGAATCTACGTATTTGTACAATTGAGTCAAAACCGTTTACAATGCGAACAGATATCATTGAGAATAATCAAACAAAATTAGTTGGTTACATCCCTGACTTGCTAGATCTGTTACAAGCGAGTACAAAGTTTATTCCGCATATAGTTTATCCATCAGACAATCAAACGTATGGTGGATTGGTAGCTGCAGTTGCGAATGGTCTTTGTGATATTGCAATTGGTGATATTACAGTTACCGCTAAACGGCGAGAGATCGTGGATTTTTCCAGTTCTATCTATGATAACTCAATGCGAATCATTGTTCGGAAAACAGCGGCCGACAATGTGGATCTGTTCTCTTATATGAAACCGTTTTCGACCAATCTTTGGATTTCACTATTAGCTTGTCTCATCTTTTCCGGAATACTGTTTTGTATATTTGAGCGACAGGATAACGATGTTCTGCATAATCGATCAATTCCATCGTGTATTTTTTTGAGTATCTGGTTTTCAATCGGTAATCTGATGGGCTACGGTGTAGACTTCGATGTTCAAACAGCAGCTGGACGAATATTAACTGTTGGTCTGTATATCTTAAGTATCGTCCTGGTAGCGACGTACACGGCAAATTTAGCGTCGGATTTAACCATATCGAGATCTAAAGATATCATCTCGAGCATTGATGATGTGAGAAACGGAAAAGTAGCCTTTAGTCGCTTGGGTGTTCTGATAGAATCCTCGGCAGAAGAATACTATCTACGCGAGATCTCGGATGGCATTCGAAATTTTTATCCATTAAGATCATTAGATGATTTATTCAACAGCTTATTGAATAATAAAATCGACGCATCATTTTTTGATATCGGCTCTTTAGAATATGCAACAAATAATGTGTATTGCAATTTGTCATTAGTCGGGTCGGATTTTGCGGGCAGTGCATTTGGAATTGTTTATCCGAAAAAATGGTTGTATGCAAGCAATTTAGACGTTGTTATTCTGTCGTTGAGGGAAACAGGTGTACTGGATGATTTAAAGCGAAAGTGGTTTCAGAAAAGCGTTTGCCAAGCTTCATCCTCAGATGACGTATCGACGAGTATTGAAGTTGGAACGATGAGTGGTTTACTTCTAACTTTTGCTGTACTGAATGCCATATCTGTCATAGTTTTTCTATGGACAAAACGAATCATCATCAGAGAGTATGTAGAAAAAGTAGTATGCAGCCGTCGAATTAAACAGTAGCAAACTGTTTCGAATTTTGAATTGATGTTGTATCAAAATGCAGTATAGAGATATTTGTTTGCTTATCGTCCTCTATCTTGAGTAACAATATAAAATGTTGTTAGTGTCTTATATTCTTATCTTCAAAGTTCGTTGTATTCTTCACTTGTGAAAAAGTCATTTGAAAATAAAATGAGATTCTAGAACGATGCATGTTGTTAAATGGATCACACTTCTTTTTTTTATTCTGACATCAAGTCTCGGAGCTCCATATAAATCAGCAAGAACATGTGGTTATGACGTAAGAAATTATACAGTCGTAGTATGAACTATACCGACAAAATCATTATGATTTTAGTCATGTAACTTAGGAAAAGCAGATAAACTTAATGTTCATCTGGTTCCTCATACACACGATGATGTCGGTTGGCTTAAAACAATTGATCAATACTATTATGGATGTTAGTCGTGATTTAGTTGATCAAAGATGCATGCTTTCGAATTGATATCCTTTTAGCTCGTAGTGATATTGTCAATCGAGGTGTTCAATACATTATCGACTCAGTTATTCAGGCACTAGTGGATAATCCTGACCGTCGATATATCTATGTGGAAATGGCCTATTTTTGGCGTTGGTGGAACGAACAATCGGATGATATGCGTAATGTTGTCAAAGGACTGGTCAATGAAGGTGTAGATTCAGACAACATTGCATAGGAATGATGTTTAACTAGGTACTGTGTTTTAGGTCGTTTGGAGTTTATTTCGGGTGGGTGGTGCATGAATGATGAAGCAACAACGCATTACAATTCAATTATTGATCAGCATACTTTAGGTGCAGAATTCCTGCGTAATACATTTGGTGAATGTGCTCGACCAAAGCTTGGCTGGCAGATCGATCCTTTTGGACATTCTAGAGAGGTGGCTTCACTGTTTGCACAGGTTCTATCATCTTCTTCGGAAACTACTATATTGATAACAACATGTTTAGATGGGTTTTGACGGCCTGTTTTTTGGCCGTATTGATTACCAGGATCGAATACCACGCACTGCAGAAAAGAATTTAGAGATGGTGTGGAAAGCAAGCGCCAATTTAGGTCAGTCTTTCGTTTCACTAGGATCACGTTGCAAGTAATAATGGATTATTAGGCCGTCAAAGCTGGCTGTTTACCGGCGTTCTGCCACATGGCTACAGTGGCCCGAATTCGTTTTGCTTCGATATAAATTGTTCAGATCAGCCGATCATGGTACTGTATTAGTCTTATCATGTTTTCGTTTTACATTGGTTCGCATTTTAGGATGATAAAAGTTTGCATGACTACAATGTAGAAGAACGTGTTCAAGCATTCATCAATTCAGCACATGTTCAAGTGTGTGGCAAGCGATGCCTTCCGTTCATAATCTATTCCGTTATTGACTTTAGTCTCTGATCTATGCTACTAATCATATCATTATGACGATGGGTGATGATTTCCAAGATGTAAATGCAAATGAGAAATTCAAAAACTTGGATAAATTAATACAATATGTTAATCTTCAAGTACCAGAAGAAATCTTTTCGAATCTCTCGTATTTCTATAAATAGAGATTGTTTTTTTAGCAAGCAAATGGCAGTGATGTGAATGTGTTCTATTCCACTCCTTCCTGTTATTTGTACGCTCTAAACAAAGTTAATAGAGAATGGAAATCGAAAAATGATGACTTCTTCCCATACGCAAGCATTCCATTTGCATATTGGACAGGGTATTTCACCTCGAGGCCAGCATTCAAACGTTATGAACGCTACGCTAATAATATTCTTCAAGTAACACGGCAACTAAACGGATTTTCACAAATGAATCTACGAGATTCTATATTTTACTTAAGTAAGAAACATCTGCATTCAGTCGTTCTATTAACAACTATATGAATATGTTGAAAAGGTGAAGCAATGGGACTTGCACAACATCACGATGCTGTCAGCGGAACAGAAAAACAACATGTAGCCGATGATTACGCACAACGACTAGCGGATGGTATCGATCGGACGATGGTACGTACATAGTCATGAGTATTTGGATAATAAATCTTCTTGTAGGACGTCATCAATAATGCTTATGGAAAGTTATTACTTAAAGAAAATCGAACAGGGCCAATTGCTCATCAATTTTTATGTCCTTTTTCAAATATCAGCGAATGTCTTCCCATTGAAGGACAAAATGAGGTACAGAGGATACAAATTTCGTTGATTGGCAATGCAAATTTTTGTAGTTTGTATTAACACTTTGGAATCCAACTATTCATCCAGTGATAACTCACCCTCGTGTGCCAGTCACTCGACAGTATTTAATCTATGATCCATCAGGCACGATTATCCATGCTGAAGTATTTTCTATTCATGGAAATATGAAACAATTTAGATTTGATTCCTTTTTCAATAGTATCTACCGATTCCACAAACAATAAGAAACATTCCCGGCCGAACAAGCTCTGCTGCAAATCAATATGTCTTTCAAGCGTCATTACCAGCTCTTGGTTATAGTACTTACTATTTCAAAGCGCATACTGCAACTATCAACGAACAGATAAAAAAATCAACAGTAAATCAAGCGTGTATCCTTCAAAATGAAGTAAAAATACGAAATTCAATATATTTCGCTAAGAGACAATTTTCTTATTTGCAAAGCATCTGCGCGTAGAATTCAATGAATTAGGACACTTGAAACGTATTACTAACTTGGATAAGAATATTGTGGTTTCATTTACTGAACAAGGATTTTATTGGTACGCAAGTAAGTATTACATGTGCTTAATGTATTGTCCGAAGCAAACAGACTTCTTTTAGGTTATACTAGTAATCCTACAACACCGGAATTTCCGTCATCAGGTGCATATGTGTTTCGACCACTGTACCCTGAAGCTTTTCCTGTAAGTCCTTTGCGACAAATGTAAGTGACTTCGTTTACGACGTCTCATAAATCTATCTCGAAAATTCATCGTAGAAACTGTACGATCACAGACACAGTACAGAAAGCATCGATTATGTTCAACGATTGGATTAGTCAAGAGATTCATCTCTATCGTAATGCATCGACTCTCGAAATAGATTGGACAGTTGGGCCAATTCCAATCGATGATAATATAGGCAAAGAAATCATTATTCGTTATAATACAAATATCGATAGTGGATCTAAATACTACACGGATGCTAATGGACGTGAAGTACTCGAACGTATACGAAATCATCGACCGACATGGCCTTACTTTCCTGAAGTACCTATCACTGGCAATTATTATCCGA
Source organism: Adineta ricciae (assembly GCA_905250025.1). Classification (NCBI taxonomy): domain Eukaryota; kingdom Metazoa; phylum Rotifera; class Eurotatoria; order Adinetida; family Adinetidae; genus Adineta; species Adineta ricciae. The sequence continues at coordinate 35,135 of CAJNOJ010000267.1, forward strand.
TCAATAGTCGTATTTGGATTCGTGATCGGGAACGTCAATTGACGATTCTTACTGGTCAGTGTTTTTCCTAGTGCGCATAGCCTTGCTCNGATTATTGGGGCGATCCGCAATTAATTACATTTCCAAAACAGGCCAATGAATTTGCTTCTAGTTCTTGGTGTCAAATCAATGGTTCATCAGTTCTTTTCGAAAATTCATATGTTCTAATCAATGTTTTTAACTCGGGTTCGAACAATGGAGATGTCATCACCGAAGTAAGTAAAAAGTACCCTTCTGAATCTGAGATCTTTATTGAAACATGTAGTTCAACATGACATTCTTCGATTCTTATCATAATTCGATGTGTACATTTACACAAGAAAACGTTGCAGGAGAACTTCCTAACTGTGGATCAGGTAGTTTAAACATTGAATTGAGCTTCAAGCAATGAAAATAAGTTCTTGTTATCAAATTTTCAGAAGTATCTATTGTTCAATCATCGAACAGCTTGAACGTTGCCTACAAGAAGGCATCATTTAGCGCTTGGATCAGTTATAATGTAAGATACTAACAAAAAAAGGTGACGAGCATTTGTAGATTAACATTGTCTTACAGACATGGCACGGTGGACACTATAAATTCAATCTATTCACTACACTGAATCGTATCAATGATCCTAGTACGACTGGTCTATGCATTGAGGGTTGTCCCAGCAAACGAATGGCTCCACAATTGTTGCTAACAGATTCAACCACCGATCAAGAAATAGCAACAAGCGCAATAGCTAGTCATGTTTGTGATGCATATATTACAACAGCGGCACAACGTGTTTCTCAAAACAGTCCTGCTGTGCAAATGACACCAGGTTATCTTCATGCAGTACGACGAGCGTGTATCATTGATGTTACTGTTACTGGAGATGCCGACGTAATATCTTATACTTTTTCTTTTCTAATAATCAATATACATTTCCATTATGACGTTTAGTTCGCACGAGATTCTGCTAGTAATATCGTAACTGATATTTTGACACATGCCAAAGAACCTGATATCGACAACATTAGTCATCTAGTGCAAGATGCAACACAAGCCACTCAGCAAGTGTTAGAGCAAACTGAAACACAAGTTCAAACAATGATCGATGGTGCTATATGGCCGTGTTCACCAAATGCACCTGTTTGTATCATGCCGTCGTTGATACGACGAAAACAAGTTACAGTTTAAATTTCTAAAAATGTTTTACATGCTTTAATGAGAAAGAAGCACTTTACGCTTTGACCTTCATGCACAATGATAAAAGTGAAAGAATAAATGAGCGATAAAAGTAGAGAACAGTTCGAAACGTTCTAACGTCGTATGCATTGTTTTCTTGTTGATAATTCTCCGTCGGTATTTGTAAATCTTATTTCTGCACATTGGCATTCACAGCAATCGGAATCATATTGGCATTTACCTTTTACTGGACAACTGTCGCCACAAACTGGTGTAACATTGGGATTAACGCACGAACCATATGTTTCCTCTTGACTATGTCGAAAGCATTGGCATTTGTCCGTGCTGAGTCGGCAACAATCGGCATCTACTGTATAATTCTGAATAGCACAACAACCGCTTGATGTCGGTGCAACTGTTGTAGATGGTTGTGTGGTGACATCGGTTGTGGAATTCATTCGTGCAGTAGGACAACTCGGTGAGGAAGGATTTGACAAACAAAAAATCGTATGGTTGCCACCAACGCAGTATTGCGATTGAGGATTATAGCAGACACCATCGCAGAGATGGTTTCCAATAGGGCATACTGTACTATTTTCACTGAAACAAATACTTGTAGCATTATCATAGCACTTCTTTTGTGAATCGCATACATTGAGATATCGATTAGTATAGTAATAATTCCAGAAATAGAAGCCGGGACACACTGTTTGATTGTTGGCACAAGTCGAATCATAGTTTGTCAAACATTGTGTCCACATGCATAGAGTGGAGAACAGAGTGTATCATTTCCACATGTAAGTTGTGATGAATTATAGCAGTTAAGACCAATTGGATATGATTGAAAATAAGTGTATGTTTTGACATTGCAAACGGATTCTTCAATGTTACAAACTTTTGTGTTGTTATAGCAGTATTGCGAGCTTGAATAACATATTCCATTGCACGAATTGATACATTGAATATTGCTGCCACTGGCAGAGCAGCCTTGCGTGTTCGGATCATAACAGCCTACCGTTCCACATGCCAGCTGACCATTTGGACAAGTTAACGACTGTGCACTAGTAATCACTAGGAAAAGTATAAAACTAATACTGAACATTGTACGTTAGATGGATTTAATATTCATATGCTTATATAGATCGTTGATAATTGTTAGTTTTGACCGTGTACCTGTTATCCTGCTGATATTGACAGAGCATTTATTGTGAATTGGGAAGTATAATTTCGTGATAAATATGGACATTCGCTTCTTTGATTATTCATCTATTCCTTTGATTTTGCTGATTTATGCATTCAGTCGGAGCTTCCTACGGTGATAATAATAATGTCGACTTGAAACAATCTTTTGTGAATAATTGTAATCATTCTCAGTAGAGCGTTTTGGAATTTGCAGTAGGTTACTCGTTTATTTAACAGAATAGTTGGACGCCTAAGGGTGAGTCTGATCATAGAGAAAGGCAGTAAATTATTCAATTGGTATCCGAAAGCGCAGTACGATCTATATGTTCAACTGTTAGAACGGTTTCTATCCGCTTGGAAAAGGAAACGAATATCATCTCGATTTCACCCCTTGCAACATTCATTGTTTATAGAAAAACAAAATTCAAGAGAAACCATACTATTTCATGGAATGTTTGATAGATATAACTGTTTCTGTTTATCAGTAAATATATGTCTTCATGAGAGATAGAAGTCCTATCGCAAATAAAGAAATCAAGTACTTTTGGAAGAAAACAGCAGAACTGGCTGCTACCGATGATTGTTGCTGCTCTTGTTTTTGTGGTTGTTGTTCAAGAAGTGAATATGGCATAAGCCGACCACCTCCAATAAGTGACATGACTGATCCATTTAACCAGCTGTTTGCTGTAGAATTCGAATCATAAGTGATATTGTATCCGTTACTGATAATATTGGTTAAATTTACGACTGCCGACGAAATGTTTTGCAATGCCGTGTTGCCTGTAAGTGTCCATGTCGAAGTGAAATCCAGAGAGACGCTAATAAATGATTGGCCATAGCCTGAGTAAGCATCTCCACTCCAATTCGAATATTGAGTGAGAGTCCAACTAATACTACTTCCATTGTAGGCAATAAGACTACCGTTAAGATTGCATTGGACCACATTTACGTTCACAATAGCAGGCAGAAGATTTGAATTATCAGCATAACCTGCATAGTAATTGAATTCTTGTGTGACTTGTGAATAGTTGGCTGTAATTAGAATGCCAGATGTGGTGTTGATCACGGTATTATAGAGATACGCAGTGGCTATTACATTTCCAAACCATAAGGCTGGCATGGTGCTACCGAGTGTAGTCAATTTGGAGTTGATAAAACTTACCATAGCCCCATTTTGTCGAGCCATTGAGCTGAATATGACCGTACCACCGAGAAGTCCGGCTGTCAAATGACAATTGATGAATGTGGATATCTGTGGTCCATCAGAGAACAGTACTGGTGATCTCTCTGCGCGACCGATAACGTTAGTAGCTGTAATAGTTCCCAGAGCATAAAAAATAGCACTTCCAATGCCGCTTGTATGGGCAATTGAATTGGAAACGATAACATAACCAGCCGGTGAATCACCCGAAAATGATGAGCAACGATTTCCACCAGAATAGTGACTAATGTAGTTTCCAACGATTGTTCCGTATCCACCAGCATAAAGTCCGTGAGCTGCTGGTCCAGAGCTGTATAGAACGGAATTCTCAATATAAACGTACGAACCGTTTCCATATGAATAAATATTTGCTGCACCATTGTGCGTGGTTATGTTCAAATGNAATAGTGACTAATGTAGTTTCCAACGATTGTTCCGTATCCACCAGCATAAAGTCCGTGAGCTGCTGGTCCAGAGCTGTATAGAACGGAATTCTCAATATAAACGTACGAACCGTTTCCATATGAATAAATATTTGCTGCACCATTGTGCGTGGTTATGTTCAAATGATCAAAGTATGATCTAGATCCATTTTGAACATTGATCGCTGCGTTGACACCAAAGAAACTAGCTTGAAGTAGATCTGACGAATAACCATGTTTATAGATGTTCACAAATGACATATTTAACTGAGCACCATTGCCAACTACGATAACACTTGTGTCATTGCCCGTCGCTGAAATGGTCTCATAGCTAATAGAGAGAGCAGATCCGTTGGTCGTGAATGAACGTGTTGATTTAAGTGACGATTTGAGATACATCGTCGGCATTACATTGTAATCAGCTGTGATTGAATTATCTACTGCATCATTAGCGAGATTAATATAATCACTTGGATCGTCAATAGTAATCGACGTAAAACTTAGGTGTATTAACGTACAAAGGAACAAAAAAACATATAACGACATACGACAAGTCTCGTAGAACAATCGATGATGGATGTGTCAGAGAACTGTGCTTATTTATACAGTTCGATATATAAAAAATGAATGAAAAGGGATACAAACACTAAACGACATTGATTATTCTTTTTTTAATGAATTCTGATTCGTTTAAGTATATATGCGTGTGTGGACTTGTATATGAAAACAAAAAATAATTGAGAACTACCATCGAATATAAAAGAAGAAATAAAAATCATGCGCACAGCAGGTGATTAAGCATGCGCACAACTCGTACTTTTGGTTTGAGCTCGATCATTAATGAATCATATTAATAGCTTTGAATCAGTAGGTGTGGAATCAGGAATAAATATGCAACAAAAAGGGCATTTACGTTTATTCATGATCATACTTTTTATTATCTAAAGCATCAATTGAAAAGCAAATAAACCATCTATTCAGCAGCAATATTTTGCTATAAACATGGAAAAATATTACAGAGCTCTATCCGAGCACATCAAGAAACCAAAAAAACAGATGAAGACTAAAATTTTTAAATGACGTATACGATTAAACGATGTCTGTTCGAACGAACTAATCGATGCTGTATTCATATACATTGAAAAGACTTCTGCGTTCTATTACAAGTGCTTTTTTTCATTAGTGAGCTACACAAACGGCTAGAGACGCAATACAAAGAGTATCTATGGATTGACATAGTTAATGAAAATAAAATCCTTATCTATTACATATTGAAATATATATGTAAACAAAAAAGCGACGTAAATTTAGTTTGGATTTGCATTCATAAAGATTACCATTTTGAGAAAAACAATTCGAAGCAGATTGATTAATATCAATGCTACTGTGCTCTGTCTGTCGATGTATGCCGGTTTTTATACTCGAAACTTTTCTCATACAGCATACAATCGCTTCTTGGCCGTTGTTCACTAATTCTAGTGTTCAACTGTTAGGCCTATTTCCAGATGCTGAGAATACGACCGAGCCGACCGACTTTTCGGTTCATCCTCGTGCGATGTTCATGGCTGCCATAGTTCTTGCACAAAGATACGGCATGACAGTCGATAGAGAATCCATTGGTTGGGATATCGCACAAACGGGTGGCAATGCGATTGGTGCTGTCAGAAGCACATGCCAAAAAGTAGCCAGTTCCGACGTCATTGGTATTGTGGGACCAGCATATTCTCGAGAAACAGCTGTTATCGCTCCGTTTGCTGAAAGTCTCAACATTCCAATAATATCTCATGCTGCAACGAACCCGAGCTTATCCGATCGAAATGCATATCCAACTTTTTATCGAACGGTTCCCTCTGATGCAAGTGTAACATTGCCGATTGTAGAATTATTCCTGCGATACAGCTGGAAATCGTGTGTGATCGTTTATCAGAATGACGAATTCGGAGCAGGTGCTGTCGAAGCAATCAGTGATGCATTCAGTGACAATAACTTGGTTGTCGCTCAATTAATTGTATTCGATATTGCCACGAAGAAAATTCGAGGCGATCTGAAAGATCTTTTATCAGTTACGTCAACGCGAATTGTTATTTTATGGACTGATGAATATCATACGTCTCTAGTTTTACAATTTGCACTTCAAGCCGATGTACTTGGTCCGCGTTTCACCTGGATAATGAGTATGACAATCTCATTAAGTCCATTCAATGAAACCTTACGTCCAAAATTGATCGGAATGTTAACTGTCGAGCCTGTCATCGGAAGTGTGATCAGTTCTCCTTATAATACAACATTATTAGATGCGGCTTATCAGATTTGGCAACAGTACGAGCCGGAAACGTTTCCCGGCGCAGCAAACGTTAATTATTATGCGTTATTTGCATTCGACGCTACTTGGACATTGATCAAATCCACATATCAACTATGTCTTAATCGATCAAAACCACGTGTATCAATTGTGAATAGTTCCTACTGCTTCGATCGACACTTCTCAGATGGCGCCAATCTTTGTGACATAATTAGCGCGACTGAATATCTCGGCGCGTCTGGTCCAGTGAAATTTTCACGTAATTCAACCGATCGAATGGATGGTATTTATTACGTTGTTAGAAATATCCAATCATCGACGAATAGTATTCGTTTTGTACCCGTGCTACAATGGTCGTATTCCAATAGTCTGACATCCTATACACATGCCGATGTAGTCGTCTGGCCTGGCAATGTCTTGACACCTCCAACTGGTCTTGCTGATCTCGAAGACGTGAATCTTCGTATTTGTACAATTGAGTCAAAACCGTTTACAATGCGAACAGATATCATTCAAAATAATCAAACAAAATTAGTTGGTTACATCCCTGACCTGTTAGATCTCTTACAAACGAGTACAAAGTTTATTCCGAATATAGTTTATCCATCAGACAATCAAACGTATGGTGGATTGGTAGCTGCAGTTGCGAATGGTCTTTGTGATATTGCAATNAAACGCGAACAGATATCATTCAAAATAATCAAACAAAATTAGTTGGTTACATCCCTGACCTGTTAGATCTCTTACAAACGAGTACAAAGTTTATTCCGAATATAGTTTATCCATCAGACAATCAAACGTATGGTGGATTGGTAGCTGCAGTTGCGAATGGTCTTTGTGATATTGCAATCGGTGATATTACAGTTACCGCTAAACGGCGAGAGATCGTGGATTTTTCCAGTTCTATTTATGATAACTCAATGCGAATCATTGTTCGGAAAACAGCGGCTGACAATGTGGATCTGTTCTCTTATATGAAACCGTTTTCGACCAATCTTTGGATTTCACTATTAGCTTGTCTCATCTTTTCCGGAATACTGTTTTGTATATATGAGCGGCAGGATAACGATGTTCTGCATAATCGATCAATTCCATCGTGCATTTTTTTGAGTATCTGGTTTTCAATCGGCAATCTGATGGGCTACGGTGTAGACTTCGATGTTCAAACAGCAGCTGGACGAATATTAACTGTTGGTCTGTATATCTTAAGTATCGTCCTAGTAGCGACGTACACGGCAAATTTAGCGTCGGATTTAACCATATCGAGATCTAAAGATATCATCTCGAGCATTGATGATGTGAAAAACGGAAAAGTAGCCTTTAGTCGCTTGGGTGTTTTGATAGAATCCTCGGCAGAAGAATATTATCTACGCGAGATCTCGGATGGCATACGAAATTTTTATCCATTAAGAACATTAGATGATTTATTCAACAGCTTATTGAATAATAAAATCGACGCATCATTCTTTGATATCGGCTCTTTAGAATATTCAACAAATAATGTGTATTGCAATTTGTCCTTAGTCGGATCGGATTTTGCGGGCAGTTCATTTGGAATTGTTTATCCAAAAAAATGGTTGTATGCGAGCAATTTAGACATTGTTATTCTGTCGTTAAGGGAAACAGGTGTACTGGATGATTTAAAGCGAAAGTGGTTTCAGAAAAGCGTTTGCCAAGCTTCATCTTCAGATGACGTATCGACGAGTATTGAAGTTGGAACAATGAGTGGTCTACTTCTGACTTTTGCTGTACTGAATGCCATATCTGTCATAGTTTTTCTATGGAGAAAACGAATCATTATCAAAGAGTATGTAGAAAAAGTAGTATACAACCGTCGAATTAAACAGTAGCAAACTGTTTCGAATTTTGAATTAATGTTGTATCAAATGTAGTATGAAGATATTTGTTTGCTTATCGTCCCCCTATCTTGAGTAACAATATAAAATGTTGTTAGTGTCTTATATTCTTATCTTCAAAGTTCGTTGTATTCTTCACTGGTGAAAAAGTCATTTGAAAATAAAATGAGATTCTAGAACGATGCATATTGTTAAATGGATCACAATTCTTTTTTTTATTCTGACATCAAGTCTCGGAGCTCCATATAAATCAGCAAGAACATGTGGTTATGACGTAAGGAATTGCACAGTCGTAGTATGAACTATATCGACAAAATCATTATGATTTTAGTCATGTAACTTAGGAAAAGCAGATAAACTTAATGTTCATCTGGTTCCTCACACACATGATGATGTCGGTTGGCTTAAAACAGTTGATCAATACTATTATGGATGTTAGTCGTGATTTAGTTGATCAAAGATGCATGCTTTCGAATTGATATCCTTTTAGCTCGTAGTGATATTGTCAATCGAGGTGTTCAATACATTATCGACTCAGTTATTCAGGCACTAGTGGATAACCCTGACCGTCGATATATCTATGTGGAAATGGCCTATTTTTGGCGTTGGTGGAACGAACAATCGGATGATATGCGTAACGTTGTCAAAGGACTGGTTAATGAAGGTGTCGATTCAGACAACATTGTATAGGAATAATGTTTAACTAGGTACTGTGTTTTAGGTCGTTTGGAGTTTATTTCGGGTGGTTGGTGCATGAATGATGAAGCAACAACGCATTACAATTCCATTATTGATCAGCACACTTTAGGTGCAGAATTCCTGCGTAATACATTTGGTGAATGTGCTCGACCAAAGCTTGGCTGGCAGATCGATCCTTTTGGGCATTCTAGAGAGGTGGCTTCACTGTTTGCACAGGTTCTATCATCTTCTTCGGAAACTACTATATTGATAATAACATGTTTAGATGGGTTTTGACGGTCTATTTTTTGGCCGTATTGATTATCAGGATCGGATACCACGCACTGCAGAAAAGAATTTAGAAATGGTATGGAAAGCAAGCGCCAATTTAGGTCAGTCTTTCTCTTCACTAGGATCACGTTGCAAGTAATAATGGATTATTAGGCCGTCAAAGCTGGCTGTTTACCGGTGTTCTGCCACATGGCTACAGTGGCCCGAATTCGTTTTGCTTCGATATAAATTGTTCAGATCAGCCGATCATGGTACTGTATTAATCTTATCATGTTTTCGTTTTACATCGGTTGGCATTCTAGGATGATAAAAGTTTGCATGACTACAACGTAGACGAACGTGTTCAAGCATTTATCAATTCAGCACATGTTCAAGTATGTGACAATCGATGCTTTCCTTTCATAATCTGTTCCGTTATTGACTTTAGTCTCTGATCTATGCTACTAATCATATCATTATGACGATGGGTGATGATTTCCAAGATGTAAATGCAAATGAGAAATTCAAAAACTTGGATAAATTAATACAATATGTTAATCTTCAAGTACTGGAAGAAATCTTTTCCAATCTCTCATATTTCTCTAAATTGAGATTGTTTTTTTTTTAGCAAGCAAATGGCAGTGATGTGAATGTGTTCTATTCCACCCCTTCCTGTTATTTGTACGCTCTGAACAAAGTTAATAGAGAATGGAAATCAAAAAATGATGACTTCTTTCCATACGCAAGCATTCCATTTGCATATTGGACGGGGTATTTCACCTCGAGACCGGCATTCAAACGTTATGAACGCTACGCTAATAATATCCTTCAAGTAACACGACAACTAAACGGATTTTCACAAATAAATCTACGAGATTCTATATTTTACTTGAGTAAGAAACATCTACATTCCGTTTTTCTGTTAACAACTATGAATATGATGAAAAGGTGAAGCAATGGGACTTGCGCAACATCACGATGCAGTCAGTGGAACAGAAAAACAACATGTAGCTGATGATTATGCACAACGACTAGCGGATGGTATTGGCCGGACGATAGTACGTACATATTCACGAATATTTGGATAACGAATCTTCTTGTAGGACGTCATCAACAATGCTTATGGAAAATTATTACTTAAAGAAAATCGAACAGGACCAATTGCTCATCAATTTTTATGTCAATTTTCAAATATCAGTGAATGTCTTCCCATTGAAGGACAAAATGAAGTACAGAGGATATAAATTTCATTGATTGGAAATGCAAATTTTTTTAGTTCGTGTTAACACTTTGGAATCCAACTATTCATCCGGTGACAACTCACCCTCGTGTGCCAGTCACTCGACAATATTTAATCTATGATCCATCAGGCACGATTATTCATGCTGAAGTATTTTCTATTCATGGAAATATGAAACAATTGAGATTTGATTTCTTTTTCAATAGTATCTACCGATTCCACAAACAATAAGAAACATTCCCGGCCGAACGAGCTCTGCTGTAAATCAATATGTCTTTCAAGCATCATTACCAGCTCTTGGTTATAATACTTACTATTTCAAAGCGCGTAATGCAACTATCAACGAACAGATAAAAGAATCAACAGTAAATCAAGCGTGTACCCTTCAAAATGAAGTAAAAAATACGAAATTCTATATATTTCACTAAGAGACAATTTTCTTATTTGTAAAGCATCTGCGCGTAGAATTCAATGAATTAGGACACTTGAAACGTATTACTAACTTGGATAAGAATATTGTGGTTTCATTTACTGAACAAGGATTTTATTGGTACGTGAGTAAGTATTACATGTGCTCAATATATTGTCCGAAGCCACAAACTTCTTTCAGGTTATACTAGTAATCCTACAACACCGGAATTTCCGTCATCAGGTGCATACGTATTTCGACCACTGTACCCTGAAGCTTTTCCTGTAAGTCCTTTGCGACAAATGTAAGTGACTTCGTTTACGATGTTTCATAGATCTATCTCGAAAATTTATTGTAGAAACTGTACGATCACAGATACAGTACAGAAAGCATCGATTATTTTCAATGATTGGATTAGTCAAGAGATTCATCTCTATCGCAATGCATCAACTCTCGAAATCGATTGGACAGTTGGACCAATTCCAATCGATGATAATATAGGCAAAGAAATCATTATTCGTTATAATACAAATATCGATAGTGGATCTAAATACTACACAGATGCTAATGGACGTGAAGTACTCGAACGTATACGCAATCATCGACCAACATGGCCTTACTTTCCTGAAGTACCTATCACTGGCAATTATTATCCGATCAATAGTCGTATTTGGATTCGTGATCGGGAACGTCAATTGACGATTCTTACTGGTCAGTGTTTTTCCTAGTGCGCATAGCCTTGCTCTTGTATAATTCACTTTTCTTCGCAGATCGATCGGAAGGTGGTGGAAGCATGTACGACGGTTCAGTTGAAATTATGGTTCATCGTCGAATCTTGCACGATGATTCCATGGGTGTTGGCGAAGCTTTAAATGAAACTGCGTATGGTAAAGGTCTTGTAGTAACGGGTAAACATATTCTTATTATTGATCGTCCATCGGACAGTGCTCGACTTCATCGAACTGGTGCTCAGCAGATGTTCATGCACCCATTGGCAACATATTCCTTACCAAATACATCATCCTATATAAATTATTCAAATATGTATAAGCAGAGTTGGTCTGCTCTATCGGACGCAATGCCATTGAACGTACATTTATTAACATTCGATCAGCTCAACTCGAAACAATATCTCATTCGAGTTGAACACTATTTTGAATTAAATGAAGACGATGTCTATTCCCAACCGGTGACAATCGATCTTCAAACATTATTCACAAGTATTGGTACGATCAAAGACATGACTGAACTGATCTTAACTGCTAATTTACCGCTATCAGATTTACATCGACTTGACTGGATGATAAAAGACGATCAATCGTCACGTGCTGATATAATTCGTAAGTTTAGTTTATACTGCAGACGAATCTTTCGATCATTTTCTTTTAGAGCAATCTGTATCGAACACGACGTCAATCACTTTGAATCCCATGCAAATTCGTACATTTCAAATCGATATTTTGTAGTCTTTTGAGTCCCGACTTTTTTTGATCGCATCTAAATTTGGAAAAACATAATTTTAAGTAGCTAAATATGCCGTCGGATGGGTGGGTGTCAGTGGAATCGACTTGACGTTAACAAGTCGAATCCTTGAATAGTATTTCTAAATATAAAAATTTAAAACTTGAAGAAGATCCTTAACATTCGAATCGAGTTAACGATTTCTACACGACTTACAATGAAAGGACCCCTTTGATTTTAGTCTTGAATTTTAGACAAAATAGAGGTTGAGATTATGCGCATCATTGTGTATATTTTGTTGCTTTTAATTACGTGCAACAAAAAGTTTTTGATTCTATGCTATTTTCTGATATTTTGGACGATCAGTAGGGCTCCAAAATTTGTTCACTTTTGCACTCAGTATGGGAACTACCAGTGTTGATCGATGCTGGTTTTCACGCTCTACACAATAACATATTGCCCTAGTTTATCAGTAGCTTCTCTGCCAAAAACTGTACGATCAAACAAGTCCCACAGGCGTCATTTATTTGTTAAACAAGTTATTTTTCAGATTTTTGTAACATGTTGTTGTAGTAACAACCTAGAAGAGCGCCAAAAATCTTCATAAATCAAAACTATTAATAAGCCATGTATCTCAATACATCGTCATTTTCACTTTTCATTACGGCTTTACACTTCGATTCGGCAACAATTGCACAAAATGATCTACTGTAAACAACATCAATTTACGTGTGAAACTACCGTACATGGATCTACCGGTTATACATCGTTCCGAACATCTGACATATACACCTCATGTTTTCGATTACGGACTTCATGATAAAATCGGCAGTGGCTTTTTTGTCACGGTGTTCGTAACGGACATCGATTCCGAGAGTTCGGAAAAATAAAATGGTACGAAACGTAGTTCACCCTTTGAAAGTCAATAGAATAGAGGCGAAGATATCTTCTGTCTCTATGAAACTCGATGTTTCGTACAACCATGACTAAATGTGCAGTTTCAATGTTTCATTTTGTTCGACGATTTATTCTATATTTAGTATTGAAACAAGCAAAATGAATGACATTGCACCATCATACAAGATTATTACTGCAAATCAAAACATTAGCCATCCATGCACTTTGCTATTACAGGTAATATACGATTTCGATGATGATGATGACTGATAAAGAATATATCTTCGTGACTAGAGTATTATTAAGATTAAAACTATACTCACCTTTGTATACAATATTTTGTCCTTGTATAAAAAAGGACAGAACGAAATACAGTACACCAACGGATTATACAGTCATTCTCTATTTCTGTTTTACGAAAACATATGGCATAAAATTTGATGAAAAATAACAAAAGAAACTCTCTACATAGAAATCTTTTATATTTCTGAATCGCGATAAGTTTCGACAAATGTTCCATGCAAGATACAAGCTTTATGCAAAGCTTCAATTTTGTCAAAATAGATCATACGTATCTCAGTTGGATTCGAATGTCTGCAAACATTTATACATTAGAGATTCTTTTGAAATTTTCACTCTTTCTCGTCATGGTCATTAGCAAAAGTGTGGATGTATGTAGAATGTGCTAACTAAATCAGTACAAGTAGCTTATGAGGAAAGCGATATATTTTCAGAACGATGACGATTGTTGTAACAGTGGATATAGTGTAGATTTCAATGTAGCTCAAGTCCGAATCGAGTTAGAAGAGCACGAATGGACTAATGTTGAATCATGAGTCTTCCGATTGAATTCAGCTTTGAATTGGCAAGAACTTTTGAGAGATAATGTTTTTTTGTTGAAATATAAGATTTTTATTTAGATGAAATACCACCAATAAAAATTACATTCGCAGGAAATTTATCAGAACGTAGAAGGGGTCGAATAAAATGTTAAAAGCGATCAGTATAGAATAATGTTTTTCTTATTCCAAAACTGGATATTCCTGAGATCTCTATTGAGATATTGACTTTCAGCAATATCGAAGTTGACGCTTTCATTATAGTGTCTTTCGTCCATGAAGAAAAAATTTTCAATCGAGAAAAAATATCGAGCACTGAGTGTGATCTCAAAGAACAAAAACTTAACCGTAATCAAGAATACAAAAGAAGAGATCCAAATTGAACAAGCCATCTCGTATTCAAAAGGAAACGAAGAAATTTGAACGCAGAGAAAAGTACTATCGGAGTTATTTCTAGAGACAGGTATGAGCAGGGGGAACGATTTATGATTTGAATTTGAGTTTTGAGTGATTTAAATCAGCTTTTCCCCGATTGGAGTATTCTCTTAAACGTGTTACATAAGGATACTGATGGAAAACAACTATTTTTCTCTCACACTATTCAAAAATGTAAAAAATACGAACTTTTTGCTGGCTTCGTTACATATAGTTTTGGATGAGCGGCAACTCAAAAGTTCTATTTAAAAATTTTCTAGTATACACAATTTGTAGAGCTCAACGAACTCGATCTTGAATAACATTACTTGCCACCTTTCTCTTATTACATTTTTATTATTTGATCTCGTTGCGCTCATCGACCTTTCCAAGGCTTTTATCGTTTCTATTTTATAACTTGTACATAAACATACATAGATTTCTGAGAAGATTTTCAATCTTGAAAAAAATAATATGAAAAGCGTCAGTTACTTGACCTTAGTACATTGCTCTGACTTTTGCGAACACATCAGTAAGCGTGGATTCAGCTTGTATTTTCTTTGCGAATCAAAGTTCATCTGTTTTTTATTGATGTTTCGTTAAATGACAACAATTATTCGTTGTCATTCAAACAAACGATTAACGAAAAACGTCCTATTTCACGCATGAAATGCACCATATTTTGCGTACCTTACCTGATTAAATGAGTATAGATTACCAAAAATAACGAATAATTTTGTCGTAGATTCTCTCTAACGTCGTAGTTGGCCTATAAAAGCCATCGCACATCAATAGAAAGTCACAAACAAACATTCAACATTTCGTAAGCAACTTCCCTGTCCTAACTTCAAATCAATATCATTGACAATGTTTATCAAACGCGCAATGCTCTATACAATTTGCCTTTTCGTATTACTCGTAGCAATCACCCGAGCATCATTTGCTGAATCTTTAGTCGATCGCAGTATGAATGAGGAATCGAGCGAAGATTCGCAGCAACATCTTAAGCAGCGTGCAGCACTGGTTGAAACTCTATTTGGTATTCAAAAACGTTGTGTTGGTTATGGTCAACATTGTTCACCTTATGGCGGCCTCCATTGTTGCGATGGTGATAATAACTGTGGTGGTGGTCGTGATGGTACTAGACGCGGTATTTGTTATTGTCGACGTACTGATAATTCCTGTATTGGTCGCCTTCGCAACGACTGTCCGCAGACTTATTCTGGTGGCAATTGTGCCTGAATTAGTTAGTAAAAAGCAATATCACTTTCTAGTTTTTATATTCCACATATATCTTTACTTTTTGTAGAAAGTGCCAATGCCATGTCACCTTCCATCATCAACCTACAACTCTCGACAAACATTATTAATTATTAACTACTTTTGTCTTTCTCGCGTAGCTTGCTTTAATGTAGTTATACCTAATAAATCAACTCATTTGCCAGTTTTTTTTCTTTTCACTTTGTTGCTTTTCCTTTCTTTCAATCTAAATAAAGCTTTGATTATCCAAATAAGCATATTAATCGGTAAAAATAAATATCGTTCAGGATTATATTGAACAATGATAACTTAATTAAATTCTATTTATGACAAAAAATGAGCTCGGAAACTCATTGCTCTACTCCAAAGATCAAATGAAATGAACTTTTTTGACGTCTATTTCTACAGATTTTTGTTAGATCATAAAGGAAGAGGCTATCGAGCTTGATTCGTTCAACAGACGATAAATAGTTAAATCAGAAACTTTTGGTTTGAGACGAATGATCAGTTTTACTATTCTCCGGCAATATTGGCAAAGTCTCGAAAAGCTTAGTTTTTCATTCTTCTATCTTATTAAAATAATTATTTCGAAACATTTAAAATTTCATATGATCAATACTATAAAAAGTATTATGAGCCTAGATTTTGTATTACATAAATGACGTTTCACGCAATATTTTTTTTGTTTTTAATCATAAATAAATGAGATTATTGTTTTCTGAAGCTTCATAATTTGATCTGTGAGTATATTGGAAAAGGTAAGTGATCTTGGTTAACTGTGACCTTGATTACTGTATATTTTTGTCCTCAGTGCAGATGCGAAGAGAACGCTGACTGATCTATCGTATTACTGTAAATCGATATTGCTCTCATATTGTACAATGTTATTTATAGAAAAAGGGCTGCTTATTACATGAAAGAACAGAAAAAAAAACTTTTTTGAGTAATAATAATATTTGTAAACATGGATAGTGAGAATAACTATTATTATTTTGTGCCATATCGATTGTCAGTAAATGCTCAAATATCTATATTTTAGTGGTTGTTGGCAACATCCAAATGATGATGAGTTCTGTATTGAGCGCGACTATTTTTGCAATATTTTCTTACCGTGTTCGGTTTTAACTGCTTTAAAAACGATGCGTCGCACATTTTTGAACTTATCGATATGTGTGTATGTTACGAAATCGTCATGTTGTGACACGATAGTGTTATCTTTGATTTCTCCTTTCGGATCATTAATTTCTTAAGAAGACTAAATTATATAAATATTTAGATTCAAAAGAATGTAGGGTGTACAAAAGATACGACTAAAAAAAGTAAAATAAAACAATATTTTCCGATGCATGTAACTGTAGATGAGATGGAAGTGACAGTACACTGAAAACAGAAACGGTTTAATACGAAATCGGAATTCTTTTCGAAACTGGATGTGCAGTGATTTGGTAACTAGGATTTCGTACACGAAATATCGCTGGATTTTTTATCCCCTTTATTTCGATCCGATGATTTCGTACCCAATAAGTTTTGCAACATGACATCAGGCTGTTTGAACGACTGTATACTCCACTGTCACCTACCTAGAAAACGGATTTAAATGCAAGATTAACTTTTGCGATAGGTCGTTTGTCGTCACGTCGGAAATCTTTGCGCAGAATTCGACTTTTTCTTGAGCGGATTCGTTTCAGTGTAGGTTCCAATCAAGCTAACACTAGTTTCAAGTACAACTTGATGAGGTTTATCGGCTCCGATCATAAAAATTTTTACCCATACCCTCACCCTCACCCTCACCATCACCCGACCCCATCGCTGTTCTATTAAACAGACGTTTTATAACGAGCTGAAAGGTGAAAATCTAGTATGACTTTTTTAGCTTTTGTTTTTTTCTTGATTTCGAGCTACACAATAAAGAAGAAGAGAAACTCTCAAGTGATCTTCAATGAAGAGTAAAATCGTCAAATGCGGCAACAACTTTTTCAACACGATGGGTCATGCTATTTACAAGATTTAATGCCAGCTCTTCTTGCAGCTTTTCCCACTCATTGTTCATTGCATTCACCAACGTTTCATATATAGCTGGCTGTCGTTGAACGACCTTTATCTTGAGCAAAGACCATTAATTTTTAACTGGATTAATATCGGAACTTAAAGATAGCCAAGGTACATTTAAAATCCCTTGGGAATAGACTTCCAATTCTTGCTTTAGTTCGGTCGATGCTTGGGGTCGTTATCTTCGAATCAAAACCATTGAGATTATCCAAAATGTGCGGGGGGGGGGGGGGGGGGGGGGGGGGGGGAGGAGGCTCCCGCGATCGATTTCTTGATACCGGGCTTTGTTTTTGGTTTGTTTTCAAAAAGTAATCGCTTTTTCTTCTNGGGGGGGGGGAGGGGGGGGCGGGGGGGGCGGGGGGGGGGGGGGGGGGGGGGGGGCGGGGGGGGGGCGGAAGGAAGTAGAGCTCTGCGATAGATTCATTGATACAGGAATTCGTTGTTCAGGTTGTTCTGAAAACAAATTACTTTCTCGACTTCCTTTGATGAAAAGCAGCTCCAAACGTTGATCTTCGAAGGATATATGACTCTGCTCCAATGGTAATCTTCCATTGATCTAATACGGGGACTTACGGTCAAGAGTATGTACTTTTGCGTGTGTGCTCAGCTTCTTGCACATTCATCATCCCAATTAGAATCAAATATCCGATCTTATTTCACGCAAAGTATAAGAATTTAAATCATTCTTCCATCTATCCATCCTTAATTCGAGACGTAGATACTGCGAATGTCAGATCGTGTTTTTCTCAACGAACTTTTTCACGTATCAGAGACAGTAATAGAGTATGTCACGTTTACTTTTCAAACTATTGATACACTCTTTAACAATTTGTTTTTCTATTAGTTCATTTTATTTAGTTACGGTTGCGTGCTTTTTCTTAAAGATTAGTATCAGAACTAAATCGCATTCATAGACTATAATCATCATCTCATGAGAATCTACTCTGACGTAGTAACATCCAAAAGATACTATAATCATCTCAAATGATATACTAGATTCTGACAAGATAAAAGTACCGAGCAATGATAAAAATCCCTTTTTCTTATATACAACTGGTTCCGCTGTTCATTGTATATTTGAATCAATAAAATGTCGAACTCAACTGTGAATATAACTATCTGTGACAGTGATGTATATTACATTTCAACGATTAACCTTGCGAACAAATTGATTTCTCAATATGGTATGGGTTTCATTTGGTTTATTGGAAATCTCGGGTCCATTCTCATGTGTATTGTTTTTACTCAACCGATCTATCGTAACAGTCCGTGTGCGATGTTCTTTCTAGCTGCGAGTATTTCACAGTTTTTTACCTATAACTTTGCATTATTCACTCGTATACTCACTTTTGCGTTCGCTGTTCTTACTCTCAATTACAATCTTTGGTATTGCAAACTTCGTTTCTACCTTTTTTACATATTCGTGGCTCTTCCTCGTTATTACATTATCCTAGCATCGATTGACCGATATTTCGCTAGTTCACGCAATGCACTTCGACGGCAACGAAGTTCACCTAAAATGGCCTTTCGGCTGATCATTGGAAATGTTATATTTTGGTGCATAATTTATATTCAAATCATTATTTTTTACGACATCGAAAGTGGCACTTGCACATATCGAGCGGGAGCTTACGGAATGTTCTTTAGTATTTATATTACAATTGAAAGCGGCATCCTACCATTGCTCTTGATGCTCATCTTTGGATCGTTAACCGTGGGAAACATCCGTGAGTCGAAGATGCGCATTAATGAAGATACAGGGTTGAGGACACGAATGTCAAAGAAAGACATTCAGCTGCACCGAATGTTAGCAAATCAAATTGTTTTGTTCATCATTCTGAATATGCCGAATCCGATCTATCTGATCTACAGTTCATTTACAGTCAATATGTCAAAATCAGCACTCCAAAACACAGCAGAAACATTTATTAGTAACATGACATATGTGCTGATTTATTTCGGTTTTTCATTAGCATTTACGAATTTCATGTTTTCATCGGGTATCTTCCGACGGGAACTTATTCAATTGCTTCGAACGAAAGTGCTTCGTCAAACTTCAAGGGCGACAAGGAGTGTAGCTTAAATTAAAACACTTCATCGAGATGACAATGGTCAGCTATCAATATATCAGACATAGGAAACCACACAAGCATGGAGTGAACGCAGAATCATCATCATACATTTGATCTTGAACTTATCCTTGCTTTTTTTTGTTGTTGTTCTATAGTAAAGATGTGACTGAATTTGCTAACTTTTTCTATTTTAAAAAACATTATATACAATGAATATCTAATCAGTTTCTGAACTTTTTCATAGGTTTCGTTAGAGGATGATGAACAAGCCATTGATGATCTGGTCGTCGCGACGCAATCTGTTGAAGACAGCGATCAAGAACCTCTTGAATGGACCGAGAACGAGTTGGTAGAACGCCGAGCGGTGGTCGTGCAGATTCAAACATAGGCGGTTTGCCATAAGTTATATGGTATAGAATAGCACCTGCTGACCAAACATCAGCTTTGGATGTGATCGGCATTTGGCCTGAGAAGCATTCGGGTGCACTATATGGACGCGTGCCACCTATTCTTTGATGTCGACTATATCTACGTAAAACGAGACGATAGATGACAAGGAAATAGAGGAAAATTCGATTTACCCTGTGAATTCATCTTGAGCCATACCGAGATCAATGACTTTCAAGTTTGGCCCGAAAAACAATAAATTCGCCGGTTTTAAATCACGATGAATCTATCATGAGATTCATTGATAAAACGATCGTTGCTTTACAAATTTTCATCTCGATTTCAACTTACTACACCATATTGATGAAGTGCTAGAATAACATTGACTAATTGACTCCAAATTCTCTGTCGTTCTCTTGGTGAAATATAATCTGACGCTCGAGATCTCAACTGTGTTTGATGAAGATTTTGAATTCGATCGAGAAATGATTCATTTGATAATTCCATTGCGATAAAACCGACACCATGTCGCGGAATATACTCATATCCATACATTGTTACAATATGTCTAGTTTCATTACGCATTTTCCTAGCCATTTTGACTTCAGTTGTAAATGAATTCAGGCGATCATTGTAGCCCATGGCATTTTTTGCACGATTGAAGTCAAACACTTTCACAGCAACATATTTACCTTAAAAAATCCAATTTTAGCTCAGTCAGGACAAAAAGAAACAACACTACACTCGAAAAATACATTTTATAACAAAACGATCCGTTACACATGACGAACGGCGGCTGTCATATCACGCAGAGAAAGTGAATAGATTTTCATATGGGAGACTGCGGTGATATCGAAAATATTTTTAAAAAATTTCGTTATCACACTACCGACCACATAAATGTGTCAAAGAAGAGGAAAAGAAACTTACCATTCGGTGTCACAGATTTCCATACAGATCCATATGTTCCATGTCCTAGTCGACTTAGCAAAGTATACAGTTGTCCATGAATGTTACAAGTTTGATTTCCATGCATTATCTTATTAGGAAACATTCTGGTGATGAAAATGACACTGAATCGTTGAAAAAACCGAATGTTATATGATCGGAGTCGGGTTAATTGTCGCTCTTGAGTATATTATGCCCATTAACTTTGACTTTTTAATTATATAAACATGTTTTGAAATGTAATTATTCGCAAAATATCGTTCTACATATGTGTTTTAATGAGTAAATATTTTTATGAAGAACATAGTTCCCCGATCAATTATATGATTTTATCGAATGTAAACGAAAACATCGGTTCCGTACGCACTTCCGATGATGAAAACATAGATGCACTTGAAAATTAGACCGATATATCAGAATAACTGTTTATTATCAAATAAGTTTATGTAAAACATTCAGCCTTTCTTTGCTAACATTTGAATAATGTGATCACAGAAATACGTATTATTGTAGTATATATGATTTCTGATTGAAACTTTGCTGATTTTGATAAATCATAGCGATTTTTTTTTGTTGAAAAACTTACGTGACATCACACAAGACAAAGCTTTCGAAAGAATCTTCGCGTCTATGACATAAAAGTCGAGAGACAAATCTAATTCCGACAATAGAAGCATTTTTCTTGCAATGTGCGGTGTCACGAAAGAGGAGATTTTCTCTACAAACAAAATAGAAATTTTTTCGTTATCAAACAACCACCATAACACTCAATTTTGAGTAACGGAATACAGATGAAGTGGAACGAAAAAAATAAGACAAGTTCTTTACCTATTTTTACATGATATTTTTATGTTGACATTCAGATATTACACCTTTTCGTTTTCTCCCGTGATGTTCTTTTAAACGCATAATGTCCCGGGAGATTTATTCACACATAACTTTAAGACTTGCATTTGTGTCAAATTTGGAGAAAGAGAATCATTCAAATAAAATAGAGATTGAGCATGTCTATATTTTTTTACGAAAAAAAACTCATTATACGGAAAAATTTTAAAAAAATAATTCCATCGTTTATTGTAATGAACTACTTAAACATTGATTAATCATGAGAGGAAGATAAGTTGGGATTATTTTGTTTGAGATATTCCTGAAATTTTAATCCTCGAATATCTCTACTTCCAATTAATCCTATGTTTCCGTCGGTTAGTGTACAAATTCCAAAAGCATTGATGTGAATCGATGATTGATAATGTTGATAATTACAACAATGTATCTGATGACTTTTCGGATCATTGATGAGTAAANAATTATTATCCGATCAATAGTCTTATTTGTATTCGTGATCTGGAACGTCAAGTGGCGATTCTTACTGGTCACTGTTTTTTCCTAGTGAATAGTCTTGCTCTTCTATAATTCACTTTTCTTCGCAGATCGATCGGAAGGTGGTGGAAGCATGTACGACGGTTCAGTTGAAATTATGATTCATCGTCGAATCTTACACGATGATTCCATGGGTGTTGGTGAAGCTTTAAATGAAACTGCCTACGGTAAAGGTCTTGTAGTAACGGGTAAACATATTCTTATTATTGATCGTCCATCGGACAGCGCTCGACTTCATCGAACTGGTGCTCAGCAGATGTTCATGCACCCATTGGCAACATATTCCTTGCCAAATACATCATCCTATACAAATTATTCAAATATGTATAAGCAGAGCTGGTCTGTTCTATCGGACGCAATGCCATTGAACGTACATTTATTAACATTCGATCAGCTCAACTCGAAACAATATCTCATTCGAGTTGAACACTATTTTGAATTAAATGAAGATGATGTCTATTCCCAACCGGTGACAATCGATCTTCAAACATTATTCACAAGTATTGGGACGATCAAAGACATGACTGAACTGATCTTAACTGCTAATTTACCGCTATCAGATTTACATCGACTTGAGTGGATGATAAAAGATGATCAATCATCACGTGCTGATATAATTCGTAAGTTTATTTTATACTGCAGACGAATCTTTCTATCATTTTTTTTCAGAGCAATCTGTATCGAACACGACGTCAATCACTCTTAATCCCATGCAAATTCGTACATTTCAAATCGATATTTTGTAGTCTTTTGATTCCCAACATTTTTTGATCGAATCTAAATTTGGAAAAACATAATTTTAAGTAGCTAAAGGTGCCGTTGGGTGTCAGTGGAGATGACTTGACATTAAAAACTTGAATCTTCGAATTCTAAAATGGAAGATTTAGAAGTTCAATAGTTTAGAATTTGAATAGTATTTCTAAATTTAAAAGTTTAAAACTTGAGGAAGATATTTAACATTCGAATCGAGTTAACGATTTCTACACGACTTACAATGAAAGGACAACATCGATTTTAGTCTTGAATTTTCGACTTTCTTGATTCATACTTTGAATAGTTTAGACAAATAGAGCTTGAGATTATGCGCATCATTGTGTATTTTTTGTTACTTTCAATTACATGCAACAAAAAGTTTTTGTAGTTAAATTAGAATTTGGTTCTATGCTATTTTCCGATATTTTGGACGATCAATAGGATCCCCAAAATTCGTTCATTTTTGCGCTCAGTATGGAAACTAACAGTGTACGATCGATGCTGGTTTTCACGCTCTGCACAATAACATATTGTCCTAGTTTATCAGTAGCTTCTCTGCCAAAAGCTACACGATCAAACAGGTCCCATAGGTATAACTTATATGGTAAACAAGTTATTTTTCAGATTTTTGTAGCACTTTGTTGTAGTAAAAACCTAGAAGAGCGCCAAAAATCTTTATAAATCAAAACTATTAATAAGTCATGTATCTCAATACTGGCCGAACAATATATATAGTTAGCATCGTTCTCATCGTCATTTTTGCTTTTCATTGCGGCTTTACACCTCGATTTGGCAACAATTGTACAAAATGATCTACTGTAAACAGCATCACTTTCCATGTGGAAACTACTGCACATGTGTCAAGAGTGACTAAAGCAAATTTCTACTGCTCTTCCTATACGATAGGCCATCAGACCGATTAATTTGATCTATTTACATCTGACCTTGGATCTTGATACAGACTATTTCTGTCCACATAACCCTTCTTCCAGTCAGGGAAACTATCGGGTAGAAGAATACTTTTATCTGAAACTTGATAATGCAAATGAGTTCGAATAGGTTCGCTATAAAAAGATTCAGTTTCAAACAGAACACGTGATATCAGCAGAACTATGAAATTGTTCCAACATTTCAATTGTCGATGCGCTCGAACTTACATCCTACCATACTGATCGTCATGATGTTATGAGCGCAGTCATTGCTATGGATACCATACTGCATCATGGTTTTTATTGATGAGAGTTTGTATCGTATAGGAAAAAAAACAATTTCGCGTAGCGAAACCATGATTTAAAAGTTTCTCGTTGAACGATAAGAAGTAGCCCCTGAAGATCTAAAGCATCTGGTGAATATTGTGACTTTGATTTGGTTAATTAATGATATTTGTATAAAGGCTATTTAATAATGATGGATTCAGTTGACTGCTCGTTGAAATGGTACTAATGACTCTCTCTGATATTCTATAATATGCACTGATGCGTGTGTAGATTCTGTGCCAACATCAGGAAAACGAGCAGCAATAGTACTGATCACTGGATAGACTCTCGAAAGATGGCGAAGGAATTCTTCTAGGTATCTTTCGTTGTATTATGATAGAAGAGAACATCTGTCATTCGTGAAAAATATCATTCTTCGAGCTTTGAATGTAAATCAAATTGCTTCGTATTTTGTCTCTTAAGAACTTTATCACATTACAATATTAATATCGATACCCAGTTTGTTTTCAAATAAGAAACAACATGTATTTTCCTATTTTCGAAGAACATACGTGCTCGATATCATTCAACATGGCTCAACGTTTAGGTGTCCGAATATACCCACTACATTCGTATAGAACAACAATCACTACTACGATTTTGTATAAGAATGGCGATAGATATATGTAATGTCTACTCTCACCCTCGCTATCGGTTGATTCTCGCAACAGATCATTTTCCTGCTTTGATCAGTTATTCAATACAATATTTTGTTGATAAAAGAAATAAAAATGATAAGTGATTATTTCTTAGTATGAATATTAGGAGATATGGTAAAGCTGTTACTCGGCTTAATAATGAAAATCTTGCTGCGGTGTTAGTGAATAGTTATCATCATAAATCTATCTATAAGATATTAGATCCACTGGTTACTATTCGAACAGCACTCCAATCTCGGTTGTTCTGAATAGTCATCAAACATTACTCGGAAGATCAAGTCCCGTCATTACAAGTTTCTTAACCTCGTCATCATCATTAGCGATAGTAGATGATCGGAGAAAAGTAAATGTTTTAAACTCCACACCAACGGGCTCCTGACCATCTATTCAAGATATCAGATCAACAATTCTAGTCACGGGGCCAAAACCATGTTTACCGGGTACTTAGAAGAATTGTTCAGGAATGATCGGTTGTGCTCTCTGTCGGAATGGTACGAAAAATCCGGGTAATTTCACAATTAGTTGTATTCGATGTTCATTCGGATTATTCTGTTTGCTCGGAGAAGCAGATGAGGCGCATGAATCATTCTTAGAAAGTGTAATTCGAGTTTTGACTTATTTCAAATCACTCGAAAGTATTATCTTTGAAGAAATTCCATTAGCAAATATGTTTACGATCCACTCTAGTCGCTGTGTGGTGATGTCACCATTGTTTTGAACATTGATGATCATTGCAGCTATTGCCTTGATTATCGTCGTATTATGGAACTTTTTCATCAGACATCCCAAGAATAAAAATGTATGTGAAATATTAACATGCTTATTTAAACATACAGATTTGATTAATAAAAATGAATTCTGGATGGAAGGTTTCGCATCATTGTCAATTCTTGTTTTAATTTGTTTTCGCTCAAATGTTTAGTCATTAATATCCCATTGAAACATCAACAAATTCGTTCTTGGCCTATGATTTATCGTTAAACAGAGCGCGAAATTTGAAACGAATGTTCAACCTTTATCTGTACCACATACACATGATGAACAATTAAGAATTTCTTTCAGAAATCGACTTTGTCAATACAGTCATTGATCGTAATGCTGTATTGATTTAAATGCAATTAGGTAAAACAATGTCAACCATTTGTTGGTTAACATGTGAAAGTAACAGCTGCATTCTCTCGCTTTCTATTTCAGTACCTTGTCAGCACGTTTTCGCTCAAATTTTATTAGGAGATGTGGTCAACCAAATACTTGATTCAACTCTGTGGAGCTATAAACGAATATTTACAGTTTATATAAAAAATATTCAAAATGATGGAAGTCTTGTTTAATATCTCAACTTACTGATAGTTGATTTGTTCCTGAACTATTTCTATTAAACGAACGTTTTGTAAGGAGCTGAAAGGTGGAAATTTAATTTGACTTTTTATTTTTTGTTTGCTTGATTTCAAGTTGCACAATAGAAAAGAAGAGAAACTCTCAAATGAGCTTCAATGAAGAGTATAATCGTGAAATGCGGCAATAACTGTTTCAACACCATGGGTCATGCTGTTTACAAGATTAAATGCCGGTTCTTCTGACAGCTTTTCCCACTCATTGTTTATTGCATCCACCAACTCTTCATACATAGTTGGCTGTCGTTGAACGACCTTCATCTTGAGCGAAGACCATCAATTTTCAACTTGATTGATATCAGAACTCAAAGATGGCCAAGGTACATTTTAAATTCCTTGGGTATAGACTTCCAATTCTTGCTTTAGTTCGATCGATGCTTGGGGTCGTTATCTTCGAGTCAAAACCGCTGAGATCATCCAAAATGTACGAGGGCGGAAGGAAGTAGAGCTCTTCGATAGATTTTTTAATACAGGAATTCGCTGTTCAGGTTGTTCTGAAAACAAGTTACTTTCTCAAATTCCTTTGATGACAAGCAGCTCCAAACGTTGATCTTCGAAGAATATTTGACCGTTCGAACAATCTTTCTTTCTTCAGGTCATTGCTACATTTACTTTTGCCGGGCTTGTAAGCGAATTTTTCTTTAATCAATGAATATGACTCTGCTCCAATCGTAATCTTCCATTGATCTAATACAGGAACTAATGGTCAGGAGTATACACTTTTTGCGTGTGTGCTCGGCTTCTTGTGCATTCATCATCCCAATTAGAATCAAACATCCGATTTTATTTCACGCAAATTATAAGAATTTAAATCATCCTTCCACCTATCCGTCCTTAATTCGAGACGGAGATACCGCGAATGTCAGATTGTGTTTTTCTCAACGAACTTTTTCACGTATCAAAAAAACAGTGACAGAGTACGTCTCGTTTACTTTTCCAACTTTTGATACACCCTTTAACAATTTGTTTTTCTATTAGTTCATTTTATTTAGTTACGGTTGCGTGCTTTTTTTTAAAGATTAGTATCAGAACTAAGTCTTATTTATAGGCCATAATCATCATCTCATGAGAATCTACTCTGACGTAGTAACATTCAATAGATACTATAATCATCTCAAATGATATACTAGATTCTGACAAGAAAAAAAAGTACCGAGCAATGATAAAAGCCCTTTTTATTATATACAACTGGTTCCGCTGTTCATTGTATATTTGAATCAATAAGATGTCGAACTCAACTCTGAATATAACTATCAGTGACAGTGATATATATTATATTTCAGCGATTAACTTTGCGAACAAATTGATTTCTCAATATGGTATGGGTTTTATTTGGTTTATTGGAAATCTTGGATCCATTCTCATGTGTATTGTTTTTACTCAACCGATTTATCGCAACAGTCCATGTGCGATGTTCTTTCTAGCTGCAAGTATTTCACAGTTTTTTACCTATAACTTTGCATTATTCACTCGTATGCTCTCTTTTGCGTTCGCTGTTCTTACTCTCAATTATAATCTTTGGTATTGCAAAGTTCGTTTCTATCTTTTTTACATATTCGTGGCTCTTCCTCGTTATTACATTATCCTAGCATCAATTGATCGATATTTCGCTAGTTCACACCATGTACTTCGACGGCAACGAAGTTCATCTAAAGTGGCCTTTCGGCTGATCTTTGGAAACGTTATATTCTGGTGTATAATTTACATTCAAATCATTGTTTTTTACGACATTGAAAGTGGCACTTGCACATATCGAGCGGGAAGTTACGGAATGTTCTTTAGTATTTATATTACAATTGACAGCGGCATTCTACCGTTGCTCTTGATGCTCGTCTTTGGTTCGTTAACCGTGGCAAACATCCGTGGGTCGAAAATGCGCATTAATGGAGATGCAGGATTGAGGAGACGAATGTCAAAAAAAGACATTCAGCTGCACCGAATGTTAGCAAATCAAATCGTTTTGTTCATCATTCTGAATA
This sequence comes from Adineta ricciae, assembly GCA_905250025.1. Lineage (NCBI taxonomy): Eukaryota > Metazoa > Rotifera > Eurotatoria > Adinetida > Adinetidae > Adineta > Adineta ricciae. Next base: position 63,634 of record CAJNOJ010000267.1, read on the forward strand.
TGCCGAATCCGATCTATCTCATCTACAGTTCGTTTACAGTCAATATGTCAAAATCAGCACTCCAAAACGCAGCAGAAACACTTATTAGTAATATGACATACATGCTGATTTATTTCGGTTTTTCATTAGCATTTACGAATTTCATGTTTTCATCGGATATATTCCGACGGGAATTTATTCAACTGCTTCGAACGAAGGTGTTTCGTCAAACTTCAACAGCGATAAGGAATGGAGCTTAAGTTAAAACATTTCACCGAAATGACAATGCTCAGTTATCAACAGATCAGGCATAGGAAACCGCACGAGCATAAAGTGAACGCAGAATTATCATCATACAATCGATCTTGAACTTATCCTTGTGTTTTGTTATTCTATAGTAAAGATGTGACTGAATTTGCTAACTTTTTCTATTTTAAAAACATTATATACAATGAGTTTTTAATCAGTTTCTGAACCTTGCCGTAGGTTTCGTTAGAGGATGATGAACAAGCCATTGATGATCTGGTCGTCGAGATGCAATCTGTTGAAGACAGCGATCAAGAACATCTTGAATGGAACGAGAACGAGTTGGTAAAACACCGAGCGGCGGTCGTGCAGTTTCAAACATAGGCGGCTTTCCATAAGTTATATGGTATAGAATAGCACCTGCTGACCAAACATCAGCTTTGGATGTGATCGGCATTTGACCTGAGAAGCATTCTGGTGCACTATAGGGACGCGTGCCACCTATTCTTTGATGTCGACTATACCTACATAAAACGAGACCATGAATGACAAGGAAATAGAGGAAAATCAGATTTACCCTGTGAATTCATCTTGAGCCATACCGAGATCAATGACTTTCAAGTTCGGTCCGAAAAACAATAAATTCGCCGGTTTGAGATCACGATGAATCTATCATGAGATTTGTTGATAAAATAATCGTTGCTTTACAGATTTTCATCTCGATTTCAACTTACTACGCCATATTGATGAAGTGCTAGAATAATACTGACTAATTGACTCCAAATTCTCTGTCGCTCTCTTGGTGAAATATAATCTGACGTTCGAGATCTCAACTGTGTTTGATGAAGATTTTGAATTCGGTCGAGAAATGATTCATTTGATAATTCCATTGCGATAAAACCGACACCATGTCGCGGAATATACTCATATCCATACATTGTTACAATATGTCTAGTTTCATTACGCATTTTCCTAGCCATTTTGACTTCAGTTGTAAATGAATTCAGGCGATCATTGTAGCCCATGGCATTTTTTGCACGATTGAAGTCAAACACTTTCACAGCAACANCCATTGCGATAAAACCGACACCATGTCGCGGAATATACTCATATCCATACATTGTTACAATATGTCTAGTTTCATTACGCATTTTCCTAGCCATTTTGACTTCAGTTGTAAATGAATTCAGACGATCATTGTAGCCCATGGGATTTTTTGCACGATTGAAGTCAAACACTTTCACAGCAACATATTTACCTTAAAAAATCCAATTTTAACTCAGTTAGAACAGAAAAAAACAACACTACACCCAAAAAATACATTTCATAACAAAACGATCCGTTACACATGACGAACAACGGCTGTCTTATCAATATGTAACAAATTTTTTGATCACCCTACCGACTATACAAATCAGTTAAAGAAGAGAAAAGGAATCGTACCATTCGGTGTCACAGATTTCCATACAGATCCATATGTTCCATGTCCTAATCGACTTAGCAAAGTATACAATTGTCCATGAATGTGACAGGTTTGGTTTCCATTCATCATCTTATTAGGAAACATTCTGATGATGGAAATGACATAGAATCGTTGAAAAAACCGAACGTTATATGATCGGAGTCGGGTTAAGTGTCGTTCTTGAGTATATTATGCCCATTAACTTTGACTTTTTAATTATATAAACATGTTTTGAAATATAATTATTCACAAAATATCGTTCTACATATGTGTTTTAACGAGTAAATATTTTTTATGAAGAGCATAGTTTCCTGATCAATTCTATGATTTTATCGAATGTAAACGAAAACATCGGTTCCGTACGCACTTCCGATGATGAAAACACAGATGCACTTGAAAATTAGACCGATATATCAGAATAACTGTTTATTATCAAATAAGTTTATGTAAAAAATTCAGCCTTTCTTTGCTAATATTTGAATAATGTGATTACAGAAATACGTATCATTGTAGCATATATGATTTCTCATTGAAACTTTGCTGATTTTGATAAATCATAGTGACATCACACAAGACAAAGCTTTCGAAAGAATCTTCGCGTCTATGACATAACAGTGGAGAGACAAATCTAATTCCGACAATAGAAGCATTTTTCTTGCAATGTGCGGTATTACGAAAGAGGAGATTTTCTCTACCAATAAAATAGAAATTTTTTCGTTATCAAACAACTACCATAAAACTCAATTTTGAGTAACGGAATACAGATGAAGTGGAACGTAAAAAATAAGACAAGTTCTTTACCTATTTTTACATGATATTTTTGTGTTGACATTCAGATATTACACTTTTTCGTTTTCTCCCGTGATGTTCTTTTAAACGCATAATGTCCCGGGAGATTTATTCACACATATCTTTAAGACTTGCATTTGTGTCAAATTTGGAGAAAGAGAATCATTCAACAAAAAAAATAGAGATTGAGCATGTCTATATTTTGTTTACGAAAAAAAAACTCATTATACGGAAAAGTTTTAAAAAAATAATTCCATCGTTTACTGTAATGAACTACTTAAACATTGATTAATCATGAGAGGAAGATAAGTTGGGATTATTTTGTTTGAGATATTCCTGGAATTTTAATCCTCGAATATCTCTACTTCCAATTAATCCTATGTTTCCGTCGGTTAGTGTACAAATTCCAAAAGCATTGATGTGAATCGATGATTGATAATGTTGATAATTACAACAATGTATCTGATGACTTTTCGGATCATTGATGAGTAAANACTACTTAAACATTGATTAATCATGAGAGGAAGATAAGTTGGGATTATTTTGTTTGAGATATTCCTGGAATTTTAATCCTCGAATATCTCTACTTCCAATTAATCCTATGTTTCCGTCGGTTAGTGTACAAATTCCAAAAGCATTGATGTGAATCGATGATTGATAATGTTGATAATTACAACAATGTATCTGATGACTTTTCGGATCATTGATGAGTAAAAATGAATTTTCCATATCATCATTACACGTCGAATCTCTATAAATAGTAATGACTATACGAAGATTTCTTTTCACAAAACTTACTTCGTTTCAACAGAAATAATTGATAGTGGATGGTAAGGATCGATTAAATCAAATGAACAAATTCTTTCGATATTCTTAGCATCATAAACTGCAATCATCCATTTAGGTGTCTCCGATCTCAACCGTACTAAGAAAGCTATAAACGAGTCGTTGATTGTAAAATCGGTTACATGATACTTCTTTTTCTCGTTCGGGTCATAAAGTTTACTTTCCAAATTCATCCGTTGAATTACAGATGACGTGTCCAAATCATATTTCCCACATATCACTTTAGATTGAGATAAGTAGAGAAATACGATGATAGTTTTGTAGATATGTGCGCTAATGAAATGGTCTTGCTCATGAATCAAATCAATGTCTTGAACAATTTCCATTTGTTGATCTTTTATTCGAAATAAAATGAAACGATTTATTTGTTTAACAGCGATATAGAACAGACGATGCAGTTTTGAATAACCAAGGTTGAGTATGGCTTCATTAAATGGCAGACTGATAGGTACTATTTGACGTGATCGGCGTGGCAAATATTCGAGTTTATGAGACTGGGTTATATAGATCACGAAGTCATTTTTCTGTTCATCGTAGGCTATCAAACGAGAATTTCCATTATTTGGATAAGGTATTTTAAACAAAAGATCGATCATATAATTCGATTTTGACGTCGGTGAAAGACCAGACTGTAAACTACGTGACGGTGATCTGGTCGTCGATTCATTGTTTCTAAAATGAAGCATCAAACAGAAATACCATTCTTTTGCAAGGCATAACTTTACCTTTTAGCGAGTTCTTCCCGTTTTGACTGACCTATAGAACTGGTCGGTGGTGTTTCCCTGGAATCTCTAATTGGAAGAAACGAAGAATGAGGCGTGTTGCTCTGTTCGGGTACGATAACTGGAATCGCTTTGTCTTTGATGAAATCAACGAGAGAAATATCATTGAAATCATATTCAGGAATATCTTTTAACATTTGAGGTCGATGTGGAAATTTATCTTTGAATTGTTTCAACAGATCCGATGCTTTCGCCTTGTCTTCATTAGTTCGATTAATTAATATACATGTTCGATCGAATTCACGCTGATTCTGGTCGCATGTTTTGTTATTTTCATCTTCGAGATAGCTGAATTTTTTTTCATAGATTTGTTTTGTTTCATTTA
>CAJNOJ010000267.1:68118-119025 GCA_905250025.1 Adineta ricciae
CTTTGAATTGTTTCAACAGATCCGATGCTTTCGCCTTGTCTTCATTAGTTCGATTAATTAATATACATGTTCGATCGAATTCACGCTGATTCTGGTCGCATGTTTTGTTATTTTCATCTTCGAGATAGCTGAATTTTTTTTCATAGATTTGTTTTGTTTCATTTAATTTTTGAATTTGCCGATCAATATGATCGAAAACAGCATTTCGAATTTGGTTCAATCTATTAATGAATTCCAGCTTGTCTTCATTGAGAAGACCTTTCATTTGACGTAGTTCATTTCGGATAGAAGCAAGAGCATCAACCATCGTTTTCGATGCGACAAAAATGCACTCCGAAACAAACGATTTGGGTTTTTATGGTTGTGAATCATACACAGAATGGGGAAAAACAATCTGCAAAAGAATATTTTTATCGGTGATTCTATGCAACCATACATATTCTTATGCAGATGTCTATCATAGTCGGATACAATGTCATTGTGTTTATTTATTTATTTTACAAATACTTAAAAAAATCCTCTCAAGTATCATATTCAAATTCAATGAATCGTGTTTCAGTTACAAAAGCAGATGTTCTTTAATTTGCGACAAACTGACAATAATGGTTTGTCTCGTGCGCATTAAAGAAAAAGCTTTCAACGCCGAGAAAACATCTGCCGCCATGATTTTAACGCTTTTTTGAATTGACTTTGATACAATCGCGACGGTAGAACAAATACAACAAAAATGGACATCGACGGCACGAACGATATGAAATAACCTGCAGCATAAACTGGCGATTGATAAGCTGCTTTGACGCATCCGGACAAAGACGAAATGATCAGTTGAGGTATTGTTAAAATAACAAGAACGATCGAACTGATGATCAGATGTTTATAATCATTGAGTTGTTGCCATCGATGTTGCCTCTGTGTTATTTGCGGTTGCACTCGCGCTCGTTGTTGTGCGCCACGAAAAGTAATGAACACAGCAGAATAGAAATTGGCTAGAAATGGACCAAGAAAATGAAATAGGGAAACAATTGTATTGTATGTATGAATCGATCGAGAATAGGACATTAAACACCATAGACGTTGTTCTTCATGATCTTCAAATAGATCACGAAAGACAAGTTCATGAACAATACTCAACATGATAACTATCGGTACAATAATAATGACCTTACGTGCAATGCTTTTGCTCCGAGATTTATTAAAATAAGCGCCAGTGTGTACAGCCATCGATCGCTCAAGTGCGACACAAGCATTGAGCCAATTGTTCAGATATAGGCAAACTTTTAGAATGAATTCCAATAATCGACATCCATTACGTAGGAGAGAACGATCAACAAATGGATTGATTTGTGTTAGAATAAGATACCAGAATTTCGCTGTTAAAATGCTCACTGTGAACAGCGATACGATAGACGATGTAAGAAGATAAATTCCGGAACCTACTTCTCTCGATTTTCGATCAGAAAATGTTATAATCGAGAANTCTTTTAACATTTGAGGTCGATGTGGAAATTTATCTTTGAATTGTTTCAACAGATCCGATGCTTTCGCCTTGTCTTCATTAGTTCGATTAATTAATATACATGTTCGATCGAATTCACGCTGATTCTGGTCGCATGTTTTGTTATTTTCATCTTCGAGATAGCTGAATTTTTTCTCATAGATTTGTTTTGTTTCATTTAATTTTTGAATTTGCCGATCAATATGATCGAAAACAGCTTTTCGAACTTGGTTCAATCTATCAATGAATTTCAGCTTGTCTTCATTTAGAACACGTTCCATTTGATGTAGTTCATTTCGGATAGAAGTGAGAGTGTCAACCATCGTTTTTGATGCGACAAAAAATGCATTCTGAAGCATACGATTTGGGTTTTTATGCTTGTGAATCATACATAGAATGGGAAAAAGAGAATCGGCAACGAATATTTTTATTGGCGATTTTATTCAACTATACATATTCTTACGTAGATGTCTATCGTAGTCGGATAGAATGTCATTCTATTTATTTATTTTACAAATACTCCAAAAAAACTCCTCTCAAGTATCATATTCAAATTCAATGAATTGTTTTTCTGTTACAAAAGCAGACGTTCTTTTCAACACCGAGAGAACATCTGCCGCCATGATTTTAACGCTTTTTTAAATTGACTTTGATACAATCGCGACGGTAGAACAAATACAATAAAAATGGACATCGACGGCACGAACGATATGAAATAACCTGCAGCATAAACTTGCGATTGATAAGCTGCTTTGACGCATCCGGACAAAGACGAAATGATTAGTTGGGGTATTGTTAAAATAACAAGAACGATCGAACTGATGATCAGATGTTTATAATCATTGAGTTGTTGCCATCGGTGTTGCCTGTGTGTTATTTGCGGTTGCACTCGCGCTCGTTGTTGCGCGCCACGAAAAGTAATGAACACAGCAGAATAGAAATTGGCCAGAAATGGAGCAAGAAAATGAAACAGGGAAACAATTGTATTGTATGTATGGATCGATCGAGAATAGGGCATTAAACACCATAGACGTTGTTCTTCATGATCTTCAAATAGATCGCGAAAGACAAGTTCATGAACAATACTCAACATGATAACTATCGGTACAATAATAATGACCTTACGTGCAATGCGTTTGCTCCGAGATTTATTAAAATAAGCGCCGGTATGTACAGCCATCGATCGCTCAAGTGCGACGCAAGCATTGAGCCAATTGTTCAGATATAGGCAAACTTTTAGAATGAATTCCAATAATCGACATCCATTCCGTAGTAGAGAACGATCAACAAATGGATTGATTTGTGTTAGAATAAGATACCAGAATTTCGCTGTTAAAATGCTCACTGTGAACAGCGATACGATAGACGATGTAAGAAGATAAATTCCGGAACCTACTTCTCTCGATTTTCGATCAGAAAATGTTATAATCGAGAAGAGACTATTGATTAAACCAACAACGAACATCAGGATGGTAAATGCCGAGCAGCATTTAACTAAAACTGTCTGTTCTGAGAGTGTAGCATTCGGTCGAATATCGTAACGTAGAATATCGTCTAATGTCAACCCAATACCTTTAGCATAAAACTGACACCGATCTCCGAAATAACAATCCGTACAATTGCACCACGTTGAAATAGGGCAAGGAGAGCCATCATTCGAGCATTGAGCACCATTTTGACAATGAGTCGCATGCCGACAGATCATTGGTGTATGATTGAATTTGAAACAGTTCGCATGATGTTCATGAGTGCACAAACACATGTGGGATTCATCAAAAAAACATGCGAGATGAAGATGAGTTTGACACACGAAATGAAAGTATTTCATACGTCGAACTTTCGGTAGGCTCACCAATTGAGAATGTAAAACTTCGTCAATCGATTCACATCGTAGCGCAGGATTAATTGAGGTCGAAAAATGTGTATTACCGATTGATTGCAGTACAGTGGAATAATACTTATTATCGATCTTGACAAAAGCCATACCGATCTCCCCTGTGATGTAAATCGAGACATTGCGTTGGAATAGTCTCAATTTTTGTGGTATTATCAGGAGTTCTGTTTGTTCGAATTGCAAACCTTTTACAGTATTCATGTAGACATAGACAAGCAGATAAGATGCCGCAACACGGACATGCTGCAAAGAGATATCCAGTTTCGGTGTTCTAATATGACAAAATATTCCCATAAATTCTTGAGGGCAGATACAAACAAAACTCATCGCACTTCTTCCATCGCTATGTACTAAGCAAGTAGCATTGTTATCGCAATAATCTTCAGAGCATGACAATCGAAGTAAACATCGTGGACCACCTTTATGTAACGGACAGACACAAATAGAACGATTGCGAATTTGGCCGATACAAAGTGAATCGGTTGAACAATCACTGCAACGAATAGGAATATTGCATTGGGCACCAGACCATCCTGTATGACATTTACAAAAGAACTCTTCTTTGTTTATGTATTTTCTACATTCGCCATTGTAACACGTCAACGGACAAAGGTGAACGTCGAATAGTTCACGATCTGGAACATTCAACAGAACTGCCATACGGTGATTAGGTAAAAATGAAAATGGGATATCAAAATGCCAACTAGCAAGATGAATTAAACGAATTTTGTCAAAAGCATCAACCCGAATATTATATTTCTGGGAAGCATTTTTCGGACGCGTTGCATAAGTAAGATAGGCGTTATAAATCTGATGACATTCGCGACGAGCGACCGAAACGAATTGATGGTAACTGTTTATATCTTGGCGATCGTCGTCATCTTCGATTAACATGNAGACTATTGATTAAACCAACAACGAACATCAGGATGGTAAATGCCGAGCAGCATTTAACTAAAACTGTCTGTTCTGAGAGTGTAGCATTCGGTCGAATATCGTAACGTAGAATATCGTCTAATGTCAACCCAATACCTTTAGCATAAAACTGACACCGATCTCCGAAATAACAATCCGTACAATTGCACCACGTTGAAACAGGGCAAGGAGAGCCATCATTCGAGCATTGCGCACCATTCTGACAATGAGTCGCATGCCGACAAATCAGTGGTGTATGATTGAATTTGAAACAGTTCGCATGATGTTCATGGGTGCACAAACACATGTGGGATTCATCAAAAAAACATGCGAGACGAAGATGAGTTTGACACACGAAATGAAAGTATTTCATACGTCGAATTTTCGGCAGGCTCACCAATTGAGAATGTAAAACTTCGTCAATCGATTCACATCGTAGCGCAGGATTAATAGAGGTCGAAAAATGTGTATCACTGATTGATTGCAGTACAGTGGAATAATACTTATTATCGATCTTGACAAAAACCATACCGATCTCCATTTTGGTGTAAATCGAGACATTAGGTTGGAATAGTCTCAGTTTTTGTGGTATTATCACGAGTTCTGTTTGTTCGAATTGCCAACCTTTTACAGTATTCATGTAGACATAAACAAGCAAATAAGATGCCGCAACACGGATATGTTGCAAAGAAATATCCAGTTTCGGTGTTCTAATATGACAAAATAGTCCCATAAATTCTTGAGGGCAGATACAAACAAAGTTCATCGCACTTCTTCCATCACTATGTACTAAGCAAGTAGCATTGTTGTCGCAATAATCTTCAGAGCATGACAATCGAAGTAAACATCGTGGACCACCTTTATGTAACGGACAGACACAAATAGAACGATTGCGAATTTGACCGATACAAAGTGAATCGGCTGAACAATCACTGCAACGAATAGGAATATTGCATTGGGCACCAGACCATCCTGTATGACATTTACAAAAGAACTCTTCTTTGTTTATATATTTTCTACATTCACCATTGTAACACGTCAACGGACAAAGGTGAATGTCGAATAGTTCACGATCTGGAACATTCAACAGAACTGCCATACGATGATTAGGTAAAAACGAAAATGGGATATCAAAATGCCAACTGGCAAGATGAATTAAACGAATTTTGTCAAAAGCATCAACGCGAATACTATATTTCTGGGAAGCATTTTTCGGACGCGTTGCATAAGTAAGATAGGCGTTATAAATCTGATGACATTCGCGACGAGCGACCGAAACGAATTGATGGTAACTGTTTATATCTTGGCGATCGTCGTCATCTTCGATTAACATGACAGTAACGGCGTAAATACCGGATGCATCGATAAAATTAACTTTAGCTGTGACACTAATGCGTTGATTTTGATATTGGNTATATTTCTGGGAAGCATTTTTCGGACGCGTTGCATAAGTAAGATAGGCGTTATAAATCTGATGACATTCGCGACGAGCGACCGAAACGAATTGATGGTAACTGTTTATATCTTGGCGATCGTCGTCATCTTCGATTAACATGACAGTAACGGCGTAAATACCGAATGCATCGATAAAATTAACTTTAGCTGTGACACTAATGCGTTGATTTTGATATTGGCATAAGTCACCGTAATTTGATGGTGGACAAAAGCATTGAAATTTCGAAGAACGATTGCTCGACCACAGTGTGACATATAAACCAAGGTTGCAACGCCATGGCCACGTACGATCAGAAGGTTCGCTTATGGTATATTTCGTAAAATCTGGTGCGACATGTTCGAATATTCTGTTTGTAGATGGAGCATGTACTGCTGGAGCTCCAAAGGAAAACTTCGGCCTGGGCAACGAACTACGATAACAGATAGTTTCTCTCATATCGGAGCAAGTGGATTTTTCACACTTGAAGCAAGGTTCGTAACTATTCTCACAAAAATCTTCATCATCACCAAACGAACAATCTATATTTGCATCGCATATCTTCGATCGTCCAATGCATTTGTTACCATTCCAACAACGAAATCCATTATACCACCCGATTTGTGAAAGATCGCTGCGACAATGACGAAGTTCATCTGCTGAACCAAGACAGTCGATATAATCGTCATTAACTCGACTTGCTGGCAAACACATGATCGTACGATTCTGTGGAGATACACACGCCAGTGAACTTAATGGACATAGTTGTCGCTCTGTACAATTATATTCATCTTCTCCATTGGGGCAACTCCAAAAGCCATCGCATCGTGTATACATATTATTACAGGGCCATCGATCACATTCCGTTTCATCCGTGTGATTTTCCCCATTGATTAGCACTGGGAACATCTGGATATGTCGATCGCACATTTGGTAGAATTCGATGGCGTCAACACGAATCGAACTTCGTCGGGGGCATATATCACGAGGGTTCAATACACCATAGCATCTATTTTCATTACCACATCGAAAACGTAATATGTCATCGATTAAACAGCTGCGCTCGTATTCTTCTTCGTCATCATTCAGGTAACAATCTGATATACTATCGAGTATTCGATGAATTGATATGCATTTGGTTGAGTTCTTGCAACAGTATAATAACGAGTTGCCTGAATCTTTGTTGTGCTTACTTCCAGTTGAACATCTACGAAAATACGGTTCCATAATACTAATAAGGGACGACCACTGTTCAGATTGTAACTTAGTGAAGTTCAAATCGATATCACGGGTTGAGCGACAGGTATAGTTTTCATGATGAAACGTCGGCGTTAGAAAATTGCACAGCTCTTGATCATAGCATATATGCTCAGGCAGAAGAATTCGACTGGTGTTCACCTTTGAGGTATCATTGAGAAGATATAGAAAACGCACGTGCCCAAAGAGTATTGGAACAACTGGGAATGAAGTAATATTATCACATGTTTGCAGATTAAGCGTGATATTTGATAATCGAATGATTTCATGACAAGATATTCCATTAACTTTGTCAAGTATTTTAGTTAAACAAACCATCGTCATCCAGCAAGTAAATGATAAATTGCCTTGCATACTGATCAACTTATGAAAGAAAACATGTCGCATACTGAGACAGGTTTCATAATCTCTGACGCATCGTCCATCTCCGCAGCTAAACCGTCTTTTGTTCGATAAACAGATTCGTTCTTCATGTTCAAATATATTTGGATAATCAAAATCGTCTGGATAATCAACTGATCCGCTAGGTAAATCCGAGGCATCGAGACATTGTGCAGAATCATCTTCCACAAATTCTTTTGCAATGCACAATCCGTTACGGCATCGATATTCATCCTGACCACATGTGTTGATTTCTAATTCAAAACAATGTTCTTCATCGGCGCCTCCATCAACACAATCAATTCGTCCGTCGCATATCTCACGCCAATCCAAACACACATGTGGACTACCGCGNACTGATCCGCTAGGTAAATCCGAGGCATCGAGACATTGTGCAGAATCATCTTCCACAAATTCTTTTGCAATGCACAATCCGTTACGGCATCGATATTCATCCTGACCACATGTGTTGATTTCTAATTCAAAACAATGTTCTTCATCGGCGCCTCCATCAACACAATCAATTCGTCCGTCGCATATCTCACGCCAATCCAAACACACATGTGGACTACCGCGGTCACATTCTATATGTACATAACATGATCCGTAAGCAACTGTATCCGGAGGAGACAGAAAGTATTTTCTTTTGAATGTCTTCTTCAGGATACTTCCAAGCTCATATGTTGTTCCCATTCCGAATGAGTATTGACAATAAGACCCAAACCATGGTTTTGTACAATTAAAAAATAATTCCTTCGACAGAAGCGAATCATGAGTATGATCTAGATAATACTGATAGCGTTCAGCTTGATCGATCGAAGCTGACCATGAAAGAAGATCTTGCGTAGTAATACTCAATTCACGTAATTGATCAAATGTGAAATTTCCAAGAATTGTATCAGGACTTACTTCAGTCTTATCTGGTGATTCAAGACAATATTCAGTTTTTTCAAATATAAGAAATATCTTCTGAGCATAGTAATACAAACAATTAATTTGAGCACTGTTCAAGTCCAAGGCATGATCCGTATTGTACAAATTATATTGAGCTTTTCCCACGGCGCAGAGGAACAAATTCAATAACAAATTATGCAGCAGCATTTCCACTCGGGCTCTCTGCTATAAATGAGAGCGAGATTACCGCTTTTAAAATGTATGAGGAGTATCATTTTTTACAAAAAAAAAATAGTATTATCTACGTTCTCGTTTGAAAATAAATACTGTAATTCTAAATACATCCGATAAAAAGCAAGACAGATGGTTTTTCAGAACTACAACAAGAAAAAACTTTAGCTTTGCTTCAATTCCTCGGCTCTTCAAATCTTGTGCTGTTAATGAAATAATGTTCGAAAAATGGAAGCATCGTAGCGGTTGTAAAGAGTGAGACGATTACCGCATGACTCAAGTCATCTCTCGGAAGTAAATGACGAGAATTGTACAAGAAACATGTAATGACGAAGGAAATAAAAAGCATCGCATGACTCATTCCAAAAAAATGCTGCAACGTTATATGCCGCATAAAAGTGAAGAATTGCAACAGAAAGGTAGATAAGGCGTCCTTTTCTCTATAAATACTTCTAAAATGTTGCATTGATACTGGCAGAATAATCGTGATTTTCTTAGAAGAATGGACAGTCCAATCTTTCGTCAATGGCTAGAATGGGAGGCTCGAGTGCAGGAATGGTTAAATCAATCAGAAGACTGCGTAGAATTTATGGGCACAACGCCAGTTGATCGATTAATGTTAACTATTCTGACCGTGAAATACCATATTTTGTATCGTGATATGGATGAAGAAAATCGATCGGCGACTGCGAATCATGGAGCTGAGCGCATAGCTACCATTAGACTTTTCAAGACCAAACCAACTGATGTGAACGAGAAGGACGAACGTCATCGAGACAGAGAGAAGATATTCGATAATCTCACGGGACGTTTACTTACTCCGCAACAGGTTATCACTGAAACATCCGTTGAATGGCAAGAATTTAACGAACTATGCGACTGGCACGGTATCGCATTTGTAGAGCGATTTCGATACTCTCTGCATCAATTTATATCGGACCTGATATCTACAAATGCATTGTATCAAGAATTGATTAGAAAACCACGTGCAGTTTCTCCAGTAAAGGAAATCAACAATGAAGTTTACAATGCGAAAAAGGAAGGTGTAGCTTTCATTAGTGTTGACATCAAATCAGCCAATTTTGGTATGCTTCAATACATTGGCGCTATAGATCCTCAAATCTATCCGACCTGGTCTGACTTTTTGCTTCCGTTTGTTGGAGCAAAGAAGTTGTTTGTTGAAAACAAAAAGTTACGTCAGTTTTGCCTAGGAAAGCTACCACAATATTATAAACTAGAGGCTCTATGGAAACAATATACCGGAACTATTTATCGCACGGTACTCTGCAATTGTTTCGATGAAAAAGAGGTCGACTTACGATGCGTGGCCCTATCTGGTGATGAGATCGTTTTTCAACTTGATCCGTCCATGAAAAACAACGACGTGATTGATTTCGTCGACTATATTCGAAACCGACTAGTTAAAGAAAGTCCTATAGTCAAATTTTCCGTTCAGGCATACCGTATACAAGCGTTCCATTGGAGAGAAAAGCATTTATGTTTCGCCCGTATGTTTATTGGGGAAAGTGAAAAACAGTTCGATTTAAAATGTGTGCCCGATAGATCAAAAAATTACGAAACAGCTTATCAAGATTTTTGTTCGCTTCTCAACGATTCATGACATTTTTACGCCAATAAAAAATGTTTTCATATAACTAAGTCAGAAAATTCACTTCAGAATACTCAACGCAAGTGTCGACAGATCGTTTTGCAGTTACTAGAAGGCGGTAACTTGAAAACCATAGAGAATTTTCAGTTGTTTGAAGTTCACCGCACATACTTCGACCGGGAACAGTAGTAAGTCCTGTACTACCATTATAAATTAACGTCCAACTAGTTCCTAAAGTTAGAGCGGCACCAGCTAGATTGCTTCCTTCAATTGTAATTGTTAAGGGATCGCGAGCTGCTCTGAAATGACCTGCACATATACGAAATGCACGAAGAAGATACGGCCCATTTTTGAATGTGATGTAAAATCCGGTGTTTTTACCACAAGAAAGATCCCAAGTAGAATAGTTACACACGCCGTAGCTACTATAGCTACTATTACTAATGTTATCAAAAACAGACGAGGGTGTTTCAGAGGGATAGAAGTTTCCCTGTCCATAGCCAGAATATGAAGCTAGACTATTACTTCCAGCCGTCGTGTTCCATATTGCATATACCGTTTCATTCATTGTACTGAACACTGTCGAGGCTAGAAACAAATGAGAAACGAGTGCATTTATCTTGGAATAGTCGTTGACATGATACCTTGAATACTTTTATTCTTGAAACTCATCACAATAGAATTCGTATCTGCTGTCGCCAGATTTAGTTGACCTTGACGTAATTCAGCCGAAAAAAGAACACAATTCTGAGCATACCCATTGTAGTAAACTGTAATGCACATGAAATCCATTATGCACTCACAAACGCAGGCATTCGATGTGTTGACGGAGGATATGTTCGCAAGCATAAAATGAATATCAATTGGATCAAATTTTGCATTTTTATACACAGACATTGCTGCTGCCGATACAAGCGATAGGCGACAAATAAAAAGAAAACCTTTGATGATAATCAACATATTCGGAAATGAGTGCAAAACTTTTTTTTATTATTTCCTTGAACCCATCAAGAATTTTCAAGTGAGGAAAATAATAAAACCTTCAATTCATGTGCCCTATCTCTCAACAAAAAAAAGAAGAAGTGCAATTGTCGAGTATTCCATATCTCCGCAAATTCTGAGTCTTATGAGTTTCTGATATTTATACTTTTTTTATTCTTGAGCTAAATATACAAAAAATTTTTACTCTTAACTCATTTAAATGACATTTCGATGAGTGCATGAAAAAAATGTGACTGATAGAAGAACGAAAAAAGTCAGTTGTTATTATTCTTTTCTCATGTTGAGAAGAGAGTGTAAAATGAAACCTTTTCATGGGCTTTTTCGTGTGCTATGAAGCATGATAGCACGTTCTTACCGCATATAAACACTGGTTCTCTTGCTTTTGTAATCGTATGTGTACTTATGCAGCGTATAAAGGTCGTGTCCATGAATCAGTGAAGAGAAAACGAGTGCATTCAACGCATATACTACTCACTCAAATACAGGAGATTCATCATACATTCAGATATGGATAAATCCAATGGGGTAGAAAAGACAGAGGAATCTTTGAATAGTGGTAAAGCTGGACTGGTACATCCATCAGTAGGTGGTGAAAATATAGTTCTAGTTTGGTTGGATACGGCGATTGATGAGAAGAGTGTTGATTATGTCAACACTATGAAACAATTCAAGTGTATCGCTGATGATGTGAAAACGTTCACTAAAGATGAACCGTGTATTCAATTTATGCAAAATGCTACGAATAGTAGGATCTGCCTGATCACATCCGATTCGTTTGGTCAACGAATTTTACCTTATATTCATGGTATGTCTCAAGTGGATACAATTTTAATATTCAGTCACAACAAACAATTGTACGAGGAATGGACGAAGAAATATGCGAAATTTAAGGGTGTTTTCTCCGAATTGTCATCCATATGTGAAGCATTACAAGCCGCAGTTCAACAATGCGGACAATATTTAATACCGATTAGTATATTCAATGAAGACGTTGCTGTTGGGCCAGAGACAATTTTCAATCGAATAGATTCATCTTTCATTCACATTCAAGTACTTAAAGAAGTGTTATCAACCATTGACTTCGGTGAACTTCATCTGGAAGAATTCGTTAATCATTGCCTTGATTTATATGCTGAAAATACCGACGAGCTAGAAAACGTCCATCAATTTCACCGAGATTATTATAGTAAACGAGCAATATGGTGGTATACTCAGGAATCGTTCCTATATAGAATGCTTCATCGTGCGCTGCGATCATTGGATGCAAGTACAATTGTTCGTTTGGGTTTTTTCATCGATGATTTGTCTCGTGATATTCAACGTTTACATTCCGAACAATCGGAGAATCCAGATTCTGATCAAAAGACCATTATTCTGTACCGTGGACACGGCCTCTCGATCGGAAATTTTGATCGATTGAGTAAACTGAGAGACGGTTATATTTCATTTAACGATTTCTTACTCACAAGTAAAAACCGTGAAACTGCTTTTGATTTTGTACAACAAACTGCGGCAAATCCCGATTTCGTGGCGATTCTGTTTGTAATGACGGNCTGATCCGCTAGGTAAGTCCGAGGCATCGAGACATTGTGCGTAATCATCTTTCACAAATTCTTTTGCGATGCACAATCCGTTACGGCATCGATATTCATCCTGACCACATGTGTTGATTTCTAATTCAAAACAATGTTCTTCATCGGCGCCTCCATCAACACAATCAATTCGTCCGTCGCATATCTCACGCCAATCCAAACACACATGTGGACTACCGCGATCACATTCTATATATACATAACATGATCCGTAAGCAACTGTATCCGGAGGAGAAAGAAAGTATTTTTTTCTGAACGTCGTCTTTAGAATACTTTCAAGCCCATACGTTGTTCCTATTCCGAATGAGTATTGACAATAAGACCCAAACCATGGTTTTGTACAATTAAAAAATAATTCCTTCGATAGAGGCGAATCATGGGTATGATCTAGATAATCTTGATAGCGTTCAGCTTGATCGATCGAAGCTGACCATGAAAGAAGATCTTGCGTAGTAATACTCAATTCTCGTAGTTGATCAAATGTGAAATTTCCAAGAATTGTATCAGGGCTTACTTCAGTCTTATCTGGTGATTCAAGACAATATTCAGTTTTTTCAAATATAAGAAATATCTTCTGAGCATAGTAATGCAAACAATTAATTCGAGCACTGTTCAGGTCCAAGGCATGATCCGTATTGTACAAATTATATCGAGCTTTTCCCACGGAGCAGAGGAATAAATTCAACAACAAATTATGCAGCAGCATTTACTCGAGTTCTCTGCTTGTAGAATGTGTGAGGAATATCATTTTTTTACAAAAAAAATAGTATTATCTACGTTCTCGTTTGAAAATAAATACTGTAATTCTAAATACATCCGATAAAAAGCAAGACAGATGGTTTTTCCGAACTACAGCAAGAAAAAACTTTAGCTTTGCTTCCATTCCTCGGCTCTTCAGATCTTGTGCTGTTAATGACATAATGTTCGAAAAATGGAAACATCGTGGCGGTTGTAAAGAGTGAGACGAGTATCACATGACTCAATTCCTCTCTCGGAAGTAAATGACGAAGGAAATAAAAAGCATCGCATGAGTCATTCCAAACAAATACTGCAACGATCTATGACACGTAAAAGTGAAGAATGACGACAGAAAGTAAACAGGGCGTCTTTTTCTCTATAAATACTTGTAAAATGCTTCATTGGTACTAGCAGAATAATCACGATTTAAAAAACAAAATGGATAGTCCAATATTTCGTCAATGGCTAGAATGGGAAGCTCGAGTACAGGAATGGTTAAATCAATCAGAAGACTGCGTAGAATTCATCGGTACAACGCCAGTTGATCGATTAATGTTAACTATTCTGACCGTGAAATACCATATTCTGTATCGTGATATGGATGAAGAAAATCGATCGGCGACTGCGAATCATGGAGCTGAGCGCATAGCTACCATTAGACTTTTCAAGACCAAATCAACTGATGTGAACGAGAAGGACGAACGTCATCGAGACAGAGAGAAGATATTCGATAATCTCACGGGACGTTTACTTACTCCGCAACAGGTTATCACTGAAACATCCGTTGAATGGCAAGAATTTAACGAACTATGCGACTGGCACGGTATCGCATTTATAGAGCGATTTCGATACTCTCTACATCAATTTATATCGGACTTGATATCGACAAATGCGTTGTATCAAGAATTGATTAGAAAACCACGTGCAGTTTCTTCAGTAAAGGAAGTCAACAATGAAGTTTACAATGCGAAAAAGGAAGGCGTAACTTTCATTAGTGTTGACATCAAATCAGCCAATTTTGGTATGCTTCAATATATTGGTGCTATAGATCCTCAGATCTATCCGACCTGGTCTGACTTTTTGCTTCCGTTTGTTGGAGCAAGGAAGTTGTTTGTTGAAAACAAAAAGTTACGCCAGTTTTGCCTAGGAAAGTTACCACAATATTATAAACTAGAGGCTCTATGGAAACAGTATACCGGAACTATTTATCGCACGGTACTCTGCAACTGTTTCGATGAAAAAGAGGTCGATTTACGATGCGTGGCCCTATCTGGTGATGAGGTCGTTTTTCAACTTGATCCGTCCATGAAAAACAACGACGTGATTGATTTCGTCGACTATATTCGAAACCGACTTGCTAAAGAAAGTCCTATAGTCAAATTTGCCGTCCAGGCATACCGTATGCAAACGTTCCATTGGAGAAAAAAGCATTTATGTTTCGCTCGTATGTTTATTGGGGAAAGTGAAAAACAATTCGATTTGAAATGTGTGCCTGATAGATCAAAAAATTACGAAACAGCTTATCAAGATTTTTGTTCGCTTCTCAAAGATTCATAACATTTTTACGCCAATAAAAAACGTTTTCATATAACTAAGCCAGAAAATTCACTTCAGAATACTCAACACAAGTGTCGACAGATCGTTTTGCAGTTACCAAAAGGCGGTAACTTGAAAACCATAGAGAATTTCCAGTTGTTCGAAGTTCACCGCACATACTTCGACCGGGATCAGTAGTAAGTCCTGTACTGCCATTATAAATTAACGTCCAACTAGTGCCTAAAGTTAGAGCAGCACCAGCTAGATTGCTTCCTTCAATTGTGATTGTTAAGGGATCGCGAGATGCTCTGTAGTGACCTGCACATATACGAAACGCACGAAGAAGATACGGCGCATTTTTGAATGTGATGTAAAATCCGGTGTTTGTACCACACGAAAGATCCCAAGTAGAATAGTTACACACGCCGTAGCTACTATAGCTACTATTACCAATGTTATCAAAAACAGACGATGGTGTTTCAGAGGGATAGAAGTTTCCCTGTTCATAACCAGAATATGAAGCTAAACTATTACTTCCAGCCGTTGTGTTCCATATTGCATATACCGTTTTATTCATTGTACTGAACACTGTCGAGGCTAGAAACAAATGAGAAACGAGTGCATTCAGCTTGGAATAGTCGTTGACGTGATACCTTGAATACTTTTATTCTTGAAACTCATCACAATAGAATTCGTATCTGTTGTCGCTAGATTTAATTGACCTTGTCGTAATTCAGCCGAAAAAAGAACGCAATTCTGAGCATACCCATTGTAGTAAACTGTAATGCACATGAAATCCATTATGCACGCACAAACACAAGCATTCGATGTGTTGACTGAGGATATGTTCGCAAGCATAAAATGAATATCAATTGGATAGAATTTTGCATTTTTATACACAGACATTACTGCTGCCAATACAAGCGATAGGCGACAAATCAGAAGAAGACCTTTGATGATAATCAACATATTCAAAAATGAGTGCAAAGCATTTTTTATTATTTCCTTGAACTCATCAAAAATTTTCAAGTGAGGAAAATAATGAAACCTTCAATTCATGTGTCATTTCTCTCAACAACAAAAAAAAGAAGTGTAATTGTCGAGTATTCCATCTCTCCGCAGATACTGAGTCTTATGAGTTTCCGATATTTATACTTTTCATTATTGAGCTAAATATACAAAAAGCTTTTACTCTTAACTCATTTAAATGACATTTCGATGAATGCATGAAAAAAATGTGATTGATAGAAGAACGAAAAAAGTTAGTTGTTATTATTCTTTTCTCATGTTGAGAAGAGAGTGTAAAATGAAACCTTCTCATGGGCTTTTTCGTGTGCTATGAAGCATGATAGCACGTTCTTACCGCATATCGACACTGGTTCTCTTGCTTTTGTAATAGTATGTGTACTAATGCGACGTATAAAGGTCGTGTCCATGAATCAGTGAAGAGAAAACGAGTGCATTTAACGCATATACTACTCACTCAAATACAGGAGATTCATCATACATTCAGATATGGATAAATCCAGTGGGATAGAAAAGACAAAGGAATCTTTGAATAGTGGTAAAGCTGGACTGGCACATCCATCAGTAGGTGCTGAAAATATAGTTCTAGTTTGGTTGGATACGGCAATCGATGAGAAGAGTGTTGATTATGGCAACACCATGAAACAATTCAAGTGTATAGCTGATGATGTGAAAACGTTCACTAAAGATGAACCGTGTATTCAATTTATGCAAAATGCTACGAATAGTAGGATCTGTCTGATCACATCCGATTCGTTTGGTCAACGAATTTTACCTTATATTCATGGTATGTCTCAATTGAATACAATTTTAATATTCAGTCACAACAAACAATTGTACGAGGAATGGACGAGGAAATATGCGAAATTTAAGGGTGTTTTTTCCGAATTGTCATCCATATGTGAAGCATTACAAGCTGCAGTTCAACAGTGCGGACAGTATTTAATACCGATTAGTATATTCAATGAAGACGTTGCTGTTGGACCAGACACAATTTTCAATCGAATAGATTCGTCTTTCATTCACATTCAAGTACTTAAAGAAGTGTTATCAACCATTGACTTCGGTGAACTTCATCTGCAAGAATTCGTTAACCATTGCCTTGATTTATATGCTGAAAATACCGATGAGCTAGAAAACGTCAATCAATTTCACCGAGATTATTATAGTAAACGAGCAATATGGTGGTATACTCAGGAATCGTTCCTATATAGAATGCTTCATCGTGCACTGCGATCATTGGATGCAAGTACGATTGTTCGTTTGGGTTTTTTCATCGATGATTTGTCCCGTGATATTCAACGTTTACATTCCGAACAATCAGAGAATCCAGATTCTGATCAAAAGACCATTATTCTGTACCGTGGACACGGCCTCTCGATCGGAAATTTTGATCGACTGAGTAAATTGAAAGACGGTTATATTTCATTTAACGATTTCTTACTCACAAGTAAAAACCGTGAAACTGCTTTTGATTTTGTACAACAAACTGCGGCAAATCCCGATTTCGTGGCGATTCTGTTTGTAATGACGGTTGACCCGAGTAAATCCACAATACCGTTTGCATCGATTACTGATGTCGGTTATTTCGATACGCAGGACGAAGTTCTTTTTCCGTTGCAAAGTGTGTTTCGACTTGACGGTATCGAAGTACTCGACACGGACAAGCACATTTATGAAGTGCGAGTAACTCTGACAAATGACAGTGACGAAAATATACGTAAACTTGTTAATCGTGTTCGAGAAGAAACCTTTCCTGAACAAGTCGGATGGGCCAGATTTGGTCAATTACTACTTAAAATGAATCAACTAAAGAAATCTGAAGAATTGTACGAAATTTTACTCGACCAAACGACGTACGAAGCCGAAAAGATATCGATATATTACCAGCTGGGCTGGCTGAAACATCAGCAACGCGACTATCAAGCGGCATTAACATTCTACGAACAATCGCTCGATATCGCTCAAGAAACTTTGCCTCCGAATCATATCAGTTTGGCTTCGTCTCATACAAACATTGGAGCAGTGAATTACAGTATGGGCAATTATCCGAAAGCACTATCGTCGTACGAAAAGGCACTTGAAATCCGACAGAAGTCACTTTCTGCGGATCATATCGATTTGGCCAGTTCATATCATGATGTTGGTATGACTTACAATAGTATGAATGATTTTTCAGAGGCGCTCTCGTCCTATGAACGAGCTCTACAAATTCGACAGAAGTCACTTCCATCCAATCATCCGGATCTCATTACCACTTACAATAATATAGGTCTCATCAATTACAACATGGGAAATTATTCGAAAGCGATTGCGGCGTACGAAAAAGCGTTTCAAAGCCAAGAACAATCACTGCCAGTGAATCATCCTAATCGAGCTATCTATTACAATAATATCGGCATGGTTTACAACAACATGGGCGATTATGCAAATGCACTTGCATCATACGAAAAAGCGCTTCACATCCGACAGCAAACACTTGCCTCTAACCATCCGGAGTTAGCTGTTCCGTACAACAACGTCGGTATGGTGCAATACACTTTGGGTAACTACGCTAAAGCTCTCGCATCGTATGAGAAAGTGCTCGAAATTCACCAACAAAATCTTCCATCCAATCATTCCGATCTCGGTGATTCTTATAATAACATCGGCATGGTGTATTTCACCATGGCAAACTATCCAAAAGCGCTATCGTACTATCAAAAATCACTCGAGATTAAACAGCAATCGTTACCACCAGGCCATTTAAGTTTGGGCACTACGTATAATAATCTCGGTATGGCTTATATGAATATGGGTGAACATCGGAAAGCACTTTCAGCTCATGAAAATGCTCTACAGATTCGACAACAATCCCTCCCTTCTACTCATTCTGATTTAGCTATGTCTCTGGGACATATTGGCAACGTGTACCACAGTATGGGCGAGCATAAGAAAGCGCTTTCGTATTGCCAACGCGCTGTTGAGATAGCTCATCAGACATTACCGTCGCAACATCCGCATGTCCAATGGTATAGGAAAATTCTTCAAGATGTCGAAAAACAACTGTGATATTTTCTTTTCTTCCTTTAAAGCAAAATAAAATGTTTTAGTTATGTACTTTCATAATTACCACAGGTATCGTTTTCTCCTCCGCAGAAATCAACGTACGTTGAAGAATAGAAAAGAAAAATATATTGTTGTATCTGTTCTCAGTCAATGTGCACTGTTTTTTAGAAACGAAAAATTATTCATCAACATCAACATCAACTGAAAATAAAACTAAGACGTCATTGAATTCCCATTGAACGTGCAAAACAAGAACCATATTCCATTAGAAACAAAGCATCTCAGAAGCAGTTGAGTCTAAGACGACGAATGTTTCTTCACTGAATTATGAAGTAATTAAATGAAAATTGTGAATATCAAGCATCTTTCTATGTTATCGTAGTTTACCATTGATATCTTTAGGTAATAGAAGGAATTCAATTCGCATATTATGGACACTTCTGATCGATTTTGCCGACCGTTATGACATATTTACATCCATTAAAAAGCATATTTATTATAAATGCTATTTGCCGTCTGATAAGCTATGGTATATATTTTTCAATGATTATGAAAATCTCATATATCAATAATTGTATTTGTCTTCTTTTGATTCAGGTACAATTAATTGGCAGACGCGAGGTAATTTAGATGGACGTGGTATGATTCTTGTCACAGTCCATAAATGATCGGCATGACTGACGCGACGTCGATTCAGTATAAAGTCATAAGGCGCATAGAAATAGCCATTAGAACCCTGAAATAAAATCGATTAGAAGCAGACAAATTAATGTCAACTGGTCGTTCTCTTTTCTCGTTCTTACCCAAGCTACTCCCCATGAGTTTCGCATGATAAAATACTTTTCTTTTCTATCATAACCAACGATCAACACAGTATGTAAATTGTTTCTATCGATTCGTTTGTTTTTTAGTTTTTGTATGTCTAAAAATCCGTGATTAGTTTTGATGATCTGTTCAGTTTCATCATCCATGATAATGTCGATCGGCACCGGAATTNCCAGTTCATATCATGATGTTGGTATGACTTACAATAGTATGAATGATTTTTCAGAGGCGCTCTCGTCCTATGAACGAGCTCTACAAATTCGACAGAAGTCACTTCCATCCAATCATCCGGACCTCATTACTACTTATAATAACATAGGTCTCATCAATTACAACATGGGAAATTATCCGAAAGCGATTGCGGCGTACGAAAAAGCGTTTCAAAGCCAAGAACAATCACTGCCAGCGAATCATCCTAATCGAGCTATCTATTACAATAATATCGGCATGGTTTACAATAATATGGGCGATTATGCAAATGCACTTGCATCATACGAAAAAGCACTTCACATTCGACAGAAAACACTTTCCTCTAACTGCCCAGAGTTAGCTATTCCGTACAACAACGTCGGTATGGTGCAATATACTTTGGGTGACTATGCTAAAGCTCTCGCATCATATGAGAAAGTACTCGAAATTCAGCAACAAAATCTTCCACCCAATCATCCCGATCTCGGTGATTCTTATAATAACATCGGTATGGTGTATTTCACCATGGCAAACTATCCAAAAGCGTTGTCGTACTATCAAAAAGCACTCGAGATTAAACAGGACTCGTTGCCACCAGGCCATCTAAGTTTAGGCACTACGTATAATAATCTCGGTATGGTTTATATGAATATGGGTGAACATCGGAAAGCACTTTCAGCTCATGAAAATGCTCTACAGATTCGGCAACAATCCCTCCCTTCTACGCATTCTGATTTAGCTATGTCTCTGGGACATATTGGCAACGTGCACCACAGTATGGGCGAGCATAAGAAAGCGCTTTCGTATTGCCAACGCGCTGTTGAGATAGCTCATCAGACATTACCGTCGCAACATCCGCATGTTCAATGGTATAGGAAAATTCTTCAAGATGTTGAAAAACAGTTGTGATATTTTTTTTCTTCTTTAAAGGGAAATAAAATGTTTTAGTTATGTGCTTTCATAATTACCACAGGTATCGTTTTCTCCTCCGCAGAAATCAATGTACGTTGAAGAATAGAAAAGAAAAATATTGTTGTATCTGTTCTCAGTCAATGTGCACTGTTTTGTAGAAACGAAAACTTGTTCGTTAACATCAACTGAAAATAAAACTAAAACGTCAACGAATCTCCCTCCCCCTTGAACGTGCAAAACAAGAATCATATTCCATTAGAGAAGAAAGCATCTCAGAAGCAGTTGACTCACCACTTATAATTAAATTATTCTATACGTCTAAGACGACGAATGTTTCTTCACTGAATTATGAAGTAAATGAAAATTGTGAAAATCAAGCATCTTTCTATGTTATCGTAATTAATCATCGATATCTTTAGGTAATAGAAGAAATTCTATTCGCGCATTATGGATAATTCTGATCGATTTTGTCAACCGTTATGACATATTCACATCCATTAAAAAGCATATTTATTGTAAATGCTGTTTACCATCTGATAAACTATGGTATATATTTTTCAATGATCATGAAAATCTCATTTATCAATAATTGTATTTGTCTTCTTTCGATTCAGGTACAATTAATTGACAGACGCGAGGTAATTTAGATGGACGTGGTATGATTCTTGTCACAGTCCATAAATGATCGGCATGACTGACACGACGTCGATTCAGTATAAACTCATACGGCGCATAGAAATAACCATTAGAACCCTGAAATAAAATCGATTAGAAGCAGACAAATTAATGTCGACTGGTCGTTCTCTTTTCTCGTTCTTACCCAAGCTACTCCCCATGAGTTTCGCATGATAAAATACTTTTCTTTTCTATCATAACCAACGATCAACACAGTATGTAAATTGTTTCTATCGATTCGTTTGTCTTTTAGTTTTTGTATGTCTAAAAATCCGTGATTAGTTTTGATGATCTGTTCAGTTTCATCGTCCATGATAATGTCGATCGGCACCGGAATTTGATTATGTAGACATGTTTCAATCGCTTCGATAGTAACCGGGACAGAAAGTAAATTAACTGTATATTTTTTTGCTTGGCGATATGCAGCCGCAGACGGTTGTTTATTTAATAAACGCATTCGATACGGCCAGAATTCTTCTTCACATATGCCATGTTTTCTCATACTTAACGCAATATTTCGTTGGTGAACGCCGAGATCTTGAACATGACGTGTTTTCTGTTCTTTTCGTTGTCCGTTGTAATAGATAAATAACCGGGATAGATTGATACACGGCATTGTATATGGGCAGTTATTTGTCCGTCGGATTAAATACTCACAAATGGTCGCAAATGCATTGGCACAACTAGAAGAAAGTAAAAACAATGCGACTTAGATGAATTCGATTCGAATGGTTAGTATAGTACCAAGTTTTGGTATCATCCTGGTGTATAATTGGTGACATCCATACGCTAAGATCAACAGACGATGCTAATTTCTGCGGCGGAAACATATAAAATCTCAGATTTGGTCTGGCTTCATTAATGTCATACGTATCATGGCCATTTCTTCTTCTACCATAAGTCATCAACATGACTACAACAATATGCCTGTTTGGATGTGAAGGTGAAGAGAGTATATAGTTCTAGTTTGTGCATAGAGAAAAGGAATATAAATGACTGCCATTTAGATCGTATAATTTCTTCACAGTCACTCATTTGTGTCAGTAATAAATAATAAAGTCATGTTTTCTTTTTCAACAACGTGTAAGGAGGTAAGCGAATGTATTCAGTATTCTTGCAGTATCAACTATTACGTGAGACTTTCGACTGTATACAGTACATTCGAAATATGCCTATTACAAATGAAAATAGTGCTACTGCTTTGTCCTTTCAAAAGTACAATCAATCACTATTTACTGTTTTTTCATACTTCAGACACCTATTATTTTATTTCGGAGAATGAAAACACTTTATTGGAAAGATTGATCGTCAAAGAAGTTAATCGTGAAAATATTTACTTTTGTAATTTGATCATAAGACGAAAACAATGCATCATGCTTTCGTGGAACGTATCATAGTTAAATCCGCGATTCAAAATCAAGGCCATTCGTAAAAAATACGCATCGTTACTACATACAGTATATATATATATATATATAGAAAAGCTTTGCGAAACAAAAATATTCATACAATCTGCTCTACGTTCCTCATCATGATGAAATATTTCTCCACAGCAATTTTCCTATTGATTACAAGTGAACTCCTTTTCATCGCTGCTGATGAACGGAGTTTGGGAAAGAAGACAAGTTTAGTTAATAGTCTGTTGCGCAGCGGTGGCCAGCATCCATTTGACAAGCTAACAAGTACAGGTGGTGCTACGCGAATTACTGACGCTCCTGGTAATGTTGCACAATGGCGAAAGCCAGGTGGTTTAAATCAAGCTTTTGATGATTTCGTATCATTGCCCGGTAAACCTGGAAAAGATGTGTCGAAAGACAATAAAATCATCTTTACGAAAGATATGGGTGCGTTGGGTAAAGTAACTATGCGTGAACATAGTACTGAAGGTTCGCCAACACTTGAACTGCAACGACCTAGCGGAGGTTCAAAATATAAAGCTATTCGTTATTCAAACTAATTTATTATCAATAAAAATATGTCCTTTATTAAAAGAAATCCAGTTTTCTTTCTATTTGTTTATTCTAGATATGCTCCGGCAAGCCTATTTTCTTATACTATTAGTCACTTTCGCGATTCATGAAGGTATGGACACGATGACTAACCATCACAGAGAACAATTGATTGTATGTTTAATAAATTCTTTTCCATTAATTAGTTAGCCAGGCAGCTTCTGGCTGGTGTTATCAATGTGATTCAAGAAATCCCCGATGTGGTAACAAAGTTGATCCATCATTGAGTAATCACAAAGTTCCATGTAATGGACAATGCTACACATATTCATACAAGAATGGTGAGCAGGTATTTTTTTAAGCTTGAAGTGATCGAAGCAAATGTTCATTTGCTGTAGTTGTCTATCGTGGCTGTTCTTGGGAACATGGCTTTATGACACGTCAATCAACTAGTGAACCTGTCTATGATAAAGAGAATGTTTGGCTATTTTGCGATACACCACTGTAAATATGAATAATCTGACATTATTTTTATCTACGGATCGTATTTCGTAATTTAGATGTAATAACGATGCAGATCGACTGAAAGCAGGTAAAATAGTTAAGATAGATGAGATAACATTTCGTTTACATATACTTCTATCGATTTAGAAATATGCGATAGTGTTATCTGTCCGTACTTGACCTTTCCAGCTGCTTGCAAATTGAACAATATTGATACTCAATGTGGACGCGCATGCGGAAATCCGTTGTGTTTTTCGAAATAAAATCAATGTAGTTTGCATGACAGGATATTTTTTCTAGTAAACAAATGACGTATATATAACTGAAAGGAAAGAACAAAAATTGCACAATCTGAAATTGCTACAGCTTAAATTACATTTCGGTGAGAAATGAAAGAGACGAGCCGCAATCGATGGCTAACAACTCTAAAGTTTTGAGACTGAAGCAACACTTTCGGTCCTTCGGGACCACAGGCGTCGATTAATTTGACACTCGTCTTTTTTTTTCTTTTGAAATCATACCAAGGAAATTCTTTTTCAATCTGCTGTGCTACAAACAACAAAACAGATACTGAATCACGGTACGAAGCTGTGACTAAGGTACCTATTTGTACTTGTATATTTCTTCAAATTTCATTCTGAATTATTTTTATCGAATTGATGAGTAAGCGCGCGTCCATAGTCATACTTTTCCTTTATCTCTCTCGTCACATTTCTCATTGAATTATTATACTCTAATGAGAAATTGGTATGAATAAGATATAAACATGTTTTTCGATTTTTCTGATATTTGCGTGAAGAAAAAATTGTTTGACGCCTCATTTAATTGTGCAGTATGCGTTGAAAACGAAATATGGGGAGGTGAAGAAAGCAATACTCGTCACGCCCATACGAGCGCCCAAGTTTAGTATAAATATAGGCACAAAAAAAACTACCATAGAACCTATATTGATTCGCCCATAATACCATACATACAATATGACTTCCGTTGTTCACAAACAGCCATCTACATTGTAAGTGTTTAAACTATCGTGATATATCATAGAGAAATTGATTCTCTTAGAGATGCATTCAATATGGATCAGAATGTTATAGGTGAGTAGGAGAAGAAGATTCAATAGATGAATTCCAGTGAGAGATATCAAATACGGTATTTTCTATTTATCGACAGAAAAAACAGTGAAGAAAACTGATGATACAACTACACAAGAATCTGCCCTATCAAAAGACAACTTCCCCAAAGGTTTACGAGGTGGTGGTGCTTGTTTTGATTGGTTAGTTGAGAATTCAATTTCTTGTTTAACTTTCAAAACTTGTCGATTCTATTTTAGTTTGGCATGCTTATGTATATGCTGCGCCCTCGAAGAAATCGCTTGCTTGGAATGTTGTAGAGACTGCTAATTTCAGTTTTTAAATAAAATAATTCGATCTATTCTCATACGCTGCAGGTTCTTCTCAGTATATTGCACCGAACAACTGATTAAAAGACAAAACAGATAGATGATGATGTTAGTGTGAAACTCAACGACTGATTCGAATCATTTGAGAAATAACGAAGAAAATAGAGAAAAAAAGTGTTTTTATTGATTCATCGTTGGCCGCAAGAAAGTAATAACTTGTGAAAATTGCACAAATACATCCTTCACTTCGCCAGCATTTACGTTTTATTACATACGCACGATGTCGACTGTGAGAATGACTCTAACCAATGTACAACGATTGTTTACATTTTCAAGTGCACCAAGAAGAAGCGTCTCTTGATATACTTCAAAGTTTCTTTCCACCTAAACTAACGCTGGTGAATTTACGACGGGCAATCGTCAAATACGAGAAAATCCACGAAAATCTTAACTTTTGTTGAGATATCTTACTATTGATGTGTCCATATAGGCGCCGGGTCATATACATTCGTCCAAACTGATCACACCACTACTGGCTGGCGCTGAAGGGAAACTAGACTACACAGCAAAAGAAGTTCACTACATTCTTTCTCAATACAGGAAAGTTTCCTAACACGGATGAGGAGAGTGGGCAAGTTCTATTACGGACATTGTCCAGCCGAATCAATGTATTCTTTGTTTCTTAGCATATTTCTACTAACAAGTGCACAATAACGGTGACGAGCGTCTGACTACTATTGAGCGTTACTCTACAAAGAACAATCCGCCACCGGATTGACTCACATCAACTGTAGAAGTTCGATTTGATAAAAGTCATCTAATGACCAATCGAATGGCTTTGTCAACTTTGCCAACAAACATATTTAGATTCACTGTATGATTGCGAAACATTACGACACGATGAAATCGTTATTGTACGAGAATGCCGGCGATTTGCCGAATAGATTGGTAGACATCTCAAAACATAATAGAAATCAACTAGATCAAGAGAACTTTTAGGCTACCCAGAAACATTTATATATGTTGGTCATTACATCTGTTCGATTTCTCCGCCTCTAGTCCAAGATATTCTCATTATGGAAACTGTGCATAGTGATCATTACAGACGTGACTGTGTTGTTCGCGATATGAACAAAGCACATCTCTCTTTTAAAACGGCTTCGTCGTTCAACACGAGTGACTATAAAATAGTTACGGTGCATTTCTTGGTCATTCAAAGCACAAGTTTCTGCAACAAATCTGTGTAACTGTGACATTACCCAATGTTAAATTGGATTATGCTGTTTATAAAGATAAACAATTGGAGTGGAAATGCAAACAATTGTCGCGAAAAATCAATGGAAAAACGATCAGAGATATCATAAAAGATAAAGAGATGATTGAGTAATTTTATGTTATACGATGTTAATAAACAGGAATGTGGTGGTAGTTGGTGATCATGAATTTTAAATCTTTCGAAATGAAGCAATGTCGACCGATTGAACATGATCTTTGAATGCAGTAATATGTTCTTCAAGCATGTCGGTACCAACCTGGAAATAAATCAGATCGGTACACGAAAGAAAAGTCTGTCGGAGTTATACCTTTTCATCTTCAACAACACATGTAATCTGTAAGGCACGAATTCCATAAGCAAGAGGAATGAATTGAGCTTTTAAAACAGCACAAAAATGACAAATGAGAGAAAATCAACTCCCTGAAAATGAATTCAAACTTACAAGCACCCCACAGAAGTCCATCCAATTCAACTGAACGAACATGTTCTTCAAGTTCTTGCATGTCAGTCTCATCATCCCATGGTTTAACCTATAAATTCCAAGCAAAAATATTCTAATGAATAATTCTCTTTGAACTATTAACTACATACATCGAGAACGATGGAGCTTTTAGCAATCTCAGCCGGTTCTAAAAATACGAAGATAACAAACTGCAAATGATTATTCTTTCTCTATGATTACTATTGGCTTTTTGTTTTGCATAAGCATCTAGACGTTGTCTTTTCAGTTCACTTTCTTCTTCGTCGTCGCTGGCAAACACATCGAAATCATCGTCATTGTCAGTTCCTGCGTCAATCTTTGTGACAGGAACATCTTCAAATCTAGGCAAAAATTTTGAGAGTAAAATGGCGCAGATGCAATGATGAATGACAAGAAAAATACAACGTACTGTTGTTTTTCTTCGTCATTGAATGAAGCAATATGTTTGTACCATCGACGAGCATTTTCGAAATCAGCCGACGGGAGTTGCTTCACTGCTTCAAATACAGTAAGATCTTCTTGTGTTGGACGATAACTATTCGATCAATCAAAAGAGAATTTCGAAAAAAAAACTGCAATCCAGAAAGCATACCCTGATATGTAGGATTTATCAACAAGGAATTTGTTAAGCGAGAGAAGCCCATCACGAGATTGTAGATCACCGAAATTCATGTTGTTTCACGAGAATAGCGAGTTGAAAAGTAATTAGAAAAATCTAGAAATATATTGAAGTCGACGATGGATTGTATTTTCATTTATTCATTTCTTTACACGGAAGTTTCTGCTTTACCAATGGCGGACTTTGTTTTTATTCAGTTACATTGCGAAATCTGTCATCATCATTGTCGAGCGTTTGTCACATAGCAGTGATTGCGAAATTTCTTTTCTTTTTCTTAATTCAAAAATGACTCAGAATTCGGATAGCTCTCCGAGCCGAAAGAATCATCCATAGTTCAAACTATCTTTTCTTATTGAAGGCAAGGATGATTCTTTAGTTTCATTCTCACCCTGGAGATAACAGTCAAATTTATGACATTTAATAAATGTCTCTTTATCACGATAAAAAACAAGAGATTTGTTTTATTTTATTTTCTTTTCTGTTCGAAGTGAAAGAGAATGCAGCATCAGTGCATATTCAATTCTCGTATTTACCTTCTGACAAGCACTTTTGTCACAAAAACTCATTCTCTGTATAGCCTCGAAGATTAACAGATGGCCACACGTACGCTTAGTGCTATTGATTACGTTATCCTTGTGATACTCTTACTCTTATCATCAGTCATTGGCATCATTTTCGGATTTTTCAAATCGAAGAAAAGTTCTGCGAAAGAATTTCTTCTTGGTATGATTGATTCATTAACTGAATAGTTCACTCAATCTTTTTCTTTCTCTCTTTACAGCGGATGGTAACATGGCCGTATGTATACGACTAGCAATTAGGCTTTTTTTAAAATGTTATTCTACAGGTCTTTCCAACAGCATTGAGCATTTCAGTTTCATTTCTCTCTGCAATTACGCTGTTAGGTACTCCGAGTGAAGTTTATCTATTTGGCACCATGTACTTGTACCAAGGTAAGATATCAGTCACTCTTCTTGATTATACTTTTACATTTGATACTTTTCTTAGCCATTTCAATAACAGTCGCATCGATCGTAGCTGCATTGGTATTTATGCCGAAGTTTCGCGAGATGAATTTTACCAGTGCTTATGAAGTATAGTGTCGTCGTTCTTTGAATCTTGTCTCAAAAGTAAGTCATGTAAAGTATTTAGAGCAACGTTTCGATCGAACCGTGCGTATCTGTGTATCAATAACATTTTCATTAATCATGGTATCAACACAAATATGTACTCATGTGATTCTGAATCCTTCTTTGACTTTAGATCATTTATATGGCTATTGTATTGTATGCACCAGCATTGGCATTGAATCAAAGTAAAAGGCGTCTTTTGCACAAAATTAGAAACACGTAGAGGAATTATGTAATTTAGCAACTGGTCTGAATATATGGCTTTGTGTTGTTTCAATCGGTGTTATTTGTACTTTTTATTCATCATTGGTAATTCTAAATGGATTAAGAACAAAGTTTATCATTTATTACTTGATCTATAGGGCGGAATGAAAGCGGTCATTTGGACAGATGTTCTACAAGCAGCTATTATTCTAGTTGGACTCTTAGCTACCATTATTCAAGGTTTGATTTCGCTCGGTGGTATCAAACGAACTTTTTCCATTGCATCTCAAGGTCAACGCCTTGTGTTCGACAAGTAAGCGTCATTCGATTGCATAAGAAGAGATTTTTGACATGAATTATAATGCTGGTATAGTATCAGTCCTGATCCACGTGCTCGACTTACTATCTGGTCAGTACTTATTGGTGGTTCGTTCAACTGGTTATCTACATACGGATTTAACCAAACACTCATACAACGATATATTTGTGTTCGCTCGACACGCGGTGCTAAACAGGCTCTGTTTATCAATGCGTTTACTAGTGCATTAGTTCTTATTATGTCAAGTTTCATCGGTATTATGATCTATGCCTATTATGCTAACTGTGATCCATATACAGCGAAAAAGATTGATGATTTGGATCAAATTTTTCCATATTTTGTCATGGAAATATTAGGTGATAAGGCAGGACTACCCGGTGTCTTCCTTGCTTGCATATTTTCTGGTTCTCTTTCAACAGTTTCGTCTGGTTTGAATAGTCTAGCAGCCGTATTAATTGAAGATATTTATAAAGGACTACTCGGTCGACAATTAACGGATCAGAGACAAGGCTTCATAGCAAAGATAGTTTCAGTTATACTTGGCGCTGTTGTTATGTTACTCACTTATGTAGTTAGTTATTTAGGAATGATTCTTAATGCAGTTCTCTCACTATTCGGCGTCCTTGAAGGTCCGATTATGGGGGTCTTCATACTTGGACTTTTCTTTCCGAGAGCCAATCGACGAGGAGGCCTTGCTGGATTTCTAACAAGTCTAACATTTTTACTATGGATTTTCTTAGGCGCTCAAATAACAAAAAATCAAATGACAGATGTAAGTTTACCATTATCAATCGTGAATTGTACTTCATCAAATGATACAAACGAACGAATTGTGTTCAATTGGACTACAACAAGCGATCCTGTCAAGTAAGATCATCAAGATCCAGGAAAAAAAACAGATAAAATCATCTCTTCAGACGCGATCCGCTGATCGATCTGTATTCGATAAGTTATCTTTGGTATACGCCCATTGCAGTCAGTACCGTCATACTAATTGGTATGATTGTTTCCTATTTAACCGGACCACGTCAGCCACATGAAATTGATCCAAAGTTGATTATCTCATTGAATACCATTTGCGCTTGTTGCTTGCCAAGACAACACAGTACGAAGGTAGATTTTTTGTTTTCTAAGAATGTGACACATCGTCGTTTTCTCTTTTAGAAGGATGATACAGAAGTAGAAATGACGGTGTCGAGTTTACCTAACGCAACGGAAAAACGCCTTTCAACGCAATCCATTCGTTCAAATTCAAGCTCATTGAAGCGATCGAATAAAATAGCGCCTGAACCAACTATTCATTCATCAACAACGAAAGCAGTTGAGCGAAATGGTATCAATACACTTGTTGGAGAGGAAGTTTCAAAGCTAACTGAATAAGATTTAATAAAAAAATAGATAAGAACTGTGAGAAAAACTTGCGAGTACAAGTTCTCAAGGACGATTTGATGCCATAGAAGTATACGTTCAGTTAGAACAGAGCATATTTATCTTTGGTTAACGGATGTTCAACTAGCCAAGGAAGATTTGCCCGTCTATTTGGATTCTTTTGAAAAGAATAGTATAATATATTTCGAACGAGAGGTGACTTTGTTTGTGGTGCACCGGATGGCGGTCGTGGACTCTCATAAACAGGTGTTTTGCCATATGTCAAATAATAGAGGATGGAACCTGCTGACCAAATGTCAGCTTGTGATGTGATAGGTAAATATTGACTGAAACACTCGGGCGCACTATAAGGATGATTACCACCTCTTTGATGTCGATTGTACCTAGATAAGGAAAGCAACAAAATGAAAGTTGATGGAAAAGGAATGAGAATTACTGTGCAACTGCATCCTGAGCGATGCCAAAATCGATTATTTTCAGAGTTGATCCAAAAAATACTAAGTTAGCTGGTTTAATATCACGGTGAACCTAGAAACAGAATTCGTATAACTATTTCATCAGCATATTACACTTACTACATCGTGCCGATAGAGTGCACAGAGAATATTGACCAGCTGGATCCATATATTCTTTCGATCTTTCGCTGTGATATAATCATAGCCAGTCTTTGGCGATTGGAAATGCATTTGATGGAGATCTTCGATTTTATCTCTGAACGGCCTATTCCCTAATTCCATGGCTATAAAACCGATCCGTCTCTGTCGGTCAAGATCAACCGCATACACAGTTGCAACATAGTTCATTTCTTCGTGCATGCGTCGAGCCATTTGAATTTCATTTCGAAATGAACGCACACGTTGACTGGAGTTTATATTATTTCGCGAATAATTAAAGTCAAATACTTTAACTGCAGCATATTGACCTGTATGTAAAGCGAAAAGTCAATTTTTTCAAACAAAAGATAGAAAAGGAAATATTCGATCGATCATTCGAGCGATTGTGTTCGCTATCACAATAACATGTGCATTTTTACCTTAAGTGAGGAACAATAGAACAGTTGGAAAGAGAAAAATATCGATGGGAGTAAAGAAAAAAAAATCATCGGTCAATACCATCTCGAGTTGTCGATTTCCATACAGATGCGAATTTTCCACTTCCTAATCGACTGAGTAACGTGTACAGTTCACCTTTGATATAGACTGTTCGATTTTGGAGTCGATCTTCTCGACGAGGAATTCGCTGATGAATATGATCTATCGCGAGAAAACTATCAAATATGAAAATGAATGCAGTGATTTGTTTTACTCATGTGTTGATTTTTTTATCGTATTCTTGACGGTGACTGAGACTCGTCTGCTTAAGTGTATAGTCAATTATGATGACGAGCAAAATGAAAGCAAATGAATAGTCATGCTTGAGCGAGACAGAACGAAAGAAAACTACGGTATACACAAAATTGTCATGAATTAGCAGTGCTTTCCTACAAATGTAAAACGGAGACCAGTAAACAATAAACTTCCGACATCAAACACAGATAGAGAGAAAAAAAACAACGGCTTATGTTGTGAGTTTGATCAACGTTTGCCTTTCAGCTAAATTTCACGAATGTATGTATAGGTTACACATGAAATCCGTTGTAGAAATCAGAATCAGAAAATTACAATTGTCTAAACATCGTACTTGATGAATTTTCACAACGGAAAACTAGATTTGACTATTAGGTAAATTTCATCAACATTTTCTTTGCTTGTTGTTGTAATCAAGCTAAACGGACGAGAAAAATGAGAATGACGACAAATCTTTCTTCAGCTCAAATGTCTACAAAACAAAAGTATATTAGATTGTTAAACAACTGTCAAGAGTTCAAAAAAATTAGTATGCTTCCTAGTATTACTTTGGTGAATTAATCAAACCTGATGACGCTCTCTCGATACAAAATACAAACATCATTACAAGAAGTGTGAGGATCTCCGTATATCGTTTTCTTTTCAATGATACGTAAACAACGAATTTCTCTATTCACTACTTAGTTTGCACTACGGGCAATGTTAGTTCAAGAGTGTGAGTTTAAAGTTGAACTTTGAGGGAAAACGGTAGCAGCCGGACGTAAATTGAAGTGCCTTGTAAGTCAGTCGCATAGAGAAAATTCACGCACTGTTGTTTAAAAATAGAAATAAGACAAATGAATTAGTGCATATTAAAAACTGCTTTTTACCGGAGTGTTTTTCCTAATGCATTCTTACTAGTGATGATTTCGAAACGAGTACCTCTCTTGTTCTTATGTCTGATCATCGAACAATCAGTAGCACAAAATACATGATCAGTTCAAATGTTGATTGTTAATGGTTCGCAGTTTCAATGCGCAAATACAACTTGTCCACCAGCTGCGACTCTCGCTGTCATTAACATTCTTCAATGTCAAACGGCTTGTTTAAATCAAAATCAATGCACAGGAGCCAGTTTTTATTTATCAAGTTTCAATTGTGAATTATTTGATGGCGTGCTGAGCTCAAACGGAAATATGTTAGCTAGTACAGGTGTTACTAACATGATTGTAATCAATGGAACGAGATATCTGCCTGGTAAGTAAAAAGAACGACATTAACTGAATGGACGCCGAGGAAAGTGCTGTTTCTATCAAATAATCGTCATAGTGGAAACATTTCAGTAGAATCACCACGGACCTGCTTAAGAACGTTTGATTTAATTGAGTTTGTTTTCAATAGAAAGAACAACAACATCCGTGTTAAACACACCCACAACAAGGCTAACAACATTAATATCAACAATATCCTCGACTACGTCGACAACAACGTCAACATCAGCACCATTCACCGGTTAGTTTGAGATTATATTGAGTGATAGCTTTGATCCATTCTTGAATAATTGCAACTACAAATGCGTAGATACACTAGTTATATTATCTCGAACATCGTCGTGATACCAAGAGCGCAATAAACTATTGCATTTCAGAATAGCGTTAACACCAATTAGAATGTCGTAAATCATAATCAACGTCTTCTATCTGAAAAGGAATGAGCTAAATTAATAGTAAAGCGCTTCTCTAAAAGTGAAAGAGCTAGCTAAAACATTCAAGTGAAAACAGATTCTATTCTTCACACATACTTTTATAGGAGCGAAAGATACAGCGTCAATGTCATATGCTCGATATGATCACACAATATCCATTCTACCAAATGGAAAAGCGCTAGTGGCAGGTGGAATGCGTAATGCGAGCTTGATTTGGGATAGTTCTGAACTATATGATCCATCAGCTGGATTTTGGAAAATGGCAGCAAGTATGATTACGAAACGCTCCGGACACACAGCATCTACCCTAGCAGATGGAAGGGTGCTAGTGACAGGTGGGTATAACGATACCGGTGCTTTAAATAGTGCTGAATTATATGATCCCATAGCTAACGTGTGGACAGCAACAAGTGGTATGAATAATGCACGAAGAGGTCACACAGCATCTGTCCTAAACGGAACAGTGCTAGTCGCAGGTGGATACAATAGTATCGGTTATCTTAACAGTGCTGAATTATATAATGTATCAACGGGTACTTGGATAGCAACAGGAAGTATGATCAATGTACGAAAAGACCACACATCAACCGTCCTTACGAATGGAAAAGTTTTAGTTGCAGGTGGATCCACTGCTAGTACTTTTCTTAATGCTGTTGAATTATATAATCCAACAACCGGCGCCTGGACAGCAACAACAACGATGAGTACCACACGCGCTCGTCACACAGACTCTATGCTATCAAATGGTAAAGTACTGATTGTCGGTGGAGGTAATGGATATGTTCTTAGAACTGCTGAAATCTATAATCCTGCTTCTGGTAGTTGGACAGCAACACCAAACCTGAATGATGGCCGTTTCGCGCACGCAGCATCCGTTCTACCAACTGGAAGAGTATTAGCTATAGGTGGGCAAGGTCCTTTGAGCAGTATTGAATCGTATAATCCAACAGACAATACTTGGACAGTAACGAAGCCGATGAGTACCGCCCGAAGGGATCATGTGGCAGTTGTCTTTCTAGACGGAACAGTATTCATTGTAGGAGGAACAAGTAATAGTGTACCACTTGACACTGCTCTCTTATATTCACCTTAACTGAACTTCGCAAAAGAACATTTTTCTATATATACTAAACTACAAATTACATATGTGCCTCATAATCTTCAAACACTATTTTTGGCTATGTTTTCTTATAAATAATCTTTTCAACAAATAAAACATATAACGTAAACTATAGCGAGCTTTTTCGGGTTATATCGTTCCTCGATGAACATCCTTGTCGAAAGATGATAAAATCACTAAATGAAATGATCCAAAATTCTTACAAAGTTGTTTTCCTATTAACCTCTAATTCGCTCGACTATGACGTCAAAGCGTGCATCCTTTAGACATAGGTTTGACGGCAATAAAAAAAATTGTTTTTTTTCTGATTTTATTTCATCACAGATACAAAAATACATTTCATTCTATACAATCTACATTCTAACTGATGTAGTGTTGACGAATGGATGCAGGAACTCCAGTGTATGGTTGAAAGTGAAGTGCATCTAGTGGAGTGAAGTCGATCTCACGTTCAACACCAACATGTCCATTCCATGGATTGACATACATTCCACTATCTTGTGTATAGATGCCATAGCCATAGTTACCAAAGCCAATGGTGTGATAATCACCATTCCAGTTGTTGCTGACAAGAGTTGTTCGTCCGAGCATGTTGAATAGATGAGTTTATTTGAATGANTGATCTGTTCAGTTTCATCATCCATGATAATGTCGATCGGCACCGGAATTTGATTATGTAGACATGTTTCAATCGCTTCGATAGTAACCGGGACAGAAAGTAAATTAACTGTATATTTGTTTGCTTGGCGATATGCAGCCACAGACGGTTGTTTATTTAATAAACGCATTCGATACGGCCAGAATTCTTCTTCACATATGCCATGTTTTCTCATACTTAACGCGATATTTCGTTGGTGAACGCCAAGATCTTGAACATGACGCGTTTGCTGTTCTTTGCGTTGTCCGTTGTAATAGATAAATAACCGGGATAGATTGATACACGGCATTGTATATGGACAGTTATTTGTCCGTCGGATTAAATACTCACAAATGGTCGCAAATGCATTGGCACAACTAGAAGAAAATAAAAACAATGCGACTTAGCTGAATTCGACTCGAATAGTTATAGTTTAGTACCAAGTCTTGGTATCATCTTGGTGTATAATTGGTGACATCCATACGCTAAGATCGACAGACGATCCTAATTTCTGCAGCGGAAACATATAAAATCGCAGATTTGGTCTAGCTTCATTAATGTCATACGTATCATGGCCATTTCTTCTTCTACCGTAAGTCATCAACATGACTACGACAATATACGTATTTCGCTGTGAAGGTGAAGAGAGTATATAGTTCCAGTTTGTGCAGAGAGAAAAGGAAAATAAATGACTGCCATTTAGATCGTATGATTTCTTCACAATCACTCATTTGTGTCAGTAATAAATAATAAAGTCATGTTTTCTTTTTCAACAACGTGTAAAGAGGTAAGCGAATGTATTCAGCATTCTTACAGTATCAACTATTACGTGAGACTTTTGTCTGTATACAGTACATTCGGAATATGGCTATCACCAATGAAAACAGTGCTACTGCTTTGTCCTTTCAATAGTACAATCAATCACTATTTGTTGTTTTTCATACTTCAGATACATATTAGTTTATTTCGGAGAATGAAAACACTTTATTGGAAAGATTGATCGCCAAAGAAGTTAATCGTGAAAATATTTACTTTTGTAATTTGATCAGAAGACGAAAACAATGCATCATGCTTCCCTGGAACGTATCATAGTT
Source organism: Adineta ricciae (assembly GCA_905250025.1). Classification (NCBI taxonomy): domain Eukaryota; kingdom Metazoa; phylum Rotifera; class Eurotatoria; order Adinetida; family Adinetidae; genus Adineta; species Adineta ricciae. The sequence goes on from CAJNOJ010000267.1 coordinate 104,921, forward strand.
AAATCCGCGATTCAAAGTCAAGGCCATTCGTAAAAAATACGCATCGTTACTATATACAGTATATATAGAAAAGCTTCGCGAAACAAAAACATTCATACAATCTACTCTACGTTCCTCATCATGATGAAATATTTCTTCACAGCAATTTTTCTATTGATTACAAGTGAACTCCTTTTCACGGCTGCTGATGAACGGCGCTTGGGGAAGAAGACAGGCTTAGCTAGTAGCCTGTTGCGCAGCGGTGGCCAGCATCCATTTGACAAGCTAACAAGTACAGGTGGTGCTACGCGAATTACTGACGCTCCTGGTGATGTTGCACAATGGCGAAAGCCAGGTGGTTTAGATCAAGCTTTTGACGATTTCGTATCATTGCCCGGTAAACCTGGAAAAGATGTGTCGAAAGACAATAAAATCATCTTCACGAAAGATATGGGTGCGTTGGGTAAAGTAACTATGCGTGAACATAGTACTGAAGGTTCGCCAACACTTGAACTGCAACGACCTAACGGAGGTTCAAAATACAAAGCTATTCGTTATTCAAACTAATTTATTATCAATAAAAAGATGTCCTTTATTAAAAGAAATCCACTTTTCTTTCTATTTGTTTATTCTAGATATGCTTCGGCAAGCCTATTTTCTTATACTATTAGTCACTTTCGCGATTCATGAAGGTATGGATACGATGACTAATCATCACAGAGAACGATCGATTGTATGTTTAATCAATTCTTTTCCATTAATCAGTTAGCCAGGCTGCTTCTGGCTGGTGTTATCAATGTGATTCAAGAAATCCCCGATGTGGTAACAAAGTTGATCCATCATTGAGTAGTCACAAGGTCCCGTGTAACGGACAATGCTACACATATTCATACAAGAATGGTGAGCAGGTATTTTTGTAAGCTTGAAGAGATCGAAGCAAATGTTCATTTGCTGTAGTTGTCTATCGTGGCTGTTCTTGGGAACATGGCTTTATGACACGTCAATCAGTTAGTGAACCTGTCTACGATAAAGAGAATGTTTGGCTATTTTGCGATACACCACTGTAAATATGAATAATCTGATGTCATTTTTGTTTATGCATCGTATTTCGTAATTTAGATGTAATAACGATGCAGATCGACTGAAAGCAGGTAAAATAGTCAAGATAGATGAGATAACATCTCGTTTACAGGTATTTCTATCGATTTAGAAATATGCGATAGTGTTATCTGTCCGTACTTGACCTTTCCAGCTGCTTGCAAATTGAACAATATCGATACTCAATGTGGACGTGCATGTGGAAATCCATTGTGTTTTTCGAAATAAAATGAATGTAGTTTGCATGACATGATATTTTTTCTAGTAAACAAATGACGTGTATATATAACTGAAAGGAAAGAACAAGAATTGCACAATCTCAAATTGCTACAGCTTAAATAGCATTTCGGTGAGAAATGAAAGAGACGAGCCGCAATCGATGGCTAACAACTCTAAAGTTTTGAGACTGAAGCAACACTTTCGGTCCTTCGGGACCACAGCCATCGATTAATTTGACACTCGTATTTTTTTCCTTTGAAATCATAAGAATGAAATTTTTTTTTCAATCCTCTCTGTTGCAAGCAACAAAACAGATACTGATTCACGGCGCGAAGCTGTGATTGGGGTACCTATTTGTACCTGTGTATTTCTTCAATCTTCATTCTGAATTATTTTTATCGAATTGGTGAATAAGTGTGCGTCAATAGTCATACTTTTTCTTCATTTCTATCGTCACCCTTACCATTAAATTATTCTACTATAATGAGAATTTGGTATGAGTAAGATATAAACATGTTTTTCGATTTTTTTGATATTTGTGCGAAGAAAAAATAGTTTGCCGCCTCATGTAATTGTGAAATATGTGTTGAAAACGAAATATGGGGAGGTGAAGAAAGCAATACTCGTTACGCCCATACGAGCGCCCGAGTTTAGTATAAATATAGGCACAAAAAACTATCATAGAAACTATATTGATTCGCCCATAATACCATATACACACAATATGACTTCCGTTGTTCACAAACAGCCATCTACATTGTAAGTGTTTAAACTATCGTGATATATCATACAGGAATTGATTCTCTTAGAGATGCATTCAATATGGATCAGAATGTTATAGGTGAGTAGGAGAAGAAGATCCAATGGATGAATCTCAGTGAGAGATATCAAATATGATATTTTCTTTTTATCTACAGAAAAAACAGTGAAGAAAACTGATGATGCAACTACACAAGAATCTGCGCCATCAAAGGAAAACTTCCCCAAAGGTTTACGAGGCGGTGGTGCTTGTTTTGATTGGTTAGTTGAGAATTAAATTTCTCGTTTAACTTTCAAAATTCGTCGACTCTATTTTAGTTTGGCATGCTTATGCATATGCTGTGCCCTCGAAGAAATCGCTTGCTTGGAATGTTGTAGAGACTGCTAATTTCATCTTTTTAATAAAATAATTCGATCTATTCTCATTCGCTGCAGACTCTTCTCAGTACTTTTTACCGAATAACTGATTAAAAAAATAAAAGAGATAGATGATGATGTTAGTGTGAAACTCAACGATTGATTCGAATCACTTGATACACAACGAAAAAGGCAGAGAAAAAAATGTGTTTTTATTGACTCATCATTGACCGCGAGAAAGTAATAGCTTGTGAATTGCACAAAATGTATCCTTCACTTCGTCAATTACGTTTTATCACATACGCATGATGTCGACTGTGAGAACGACTCTAACCAACATACAACGATCGTTTATATTTTCAAGTGCACCAGAAGAAGCGTCTCTCGATACACTTCAAAGTGTCTTCCCACCTAATCTAACGCTGGTGAATTTACGACGGGCAATCGTCAAATACGAGAAAATCCACGAGAATCTTACTATTGATTTGCTAATAGGTGTGGGCTCATATACACTCGCCCAAACTGATCACACCACTATCGGCTGGCGCCGAAGGGACACTAGACTTACACAGCGAAAGAAGTTTCCTAACACGGATGAGGAGAGTGGGTAAGTGCTATAACAGACATTGTCCAGCCGAACCGATTTATTCTTTGTTGCTTGACATATTTCTACTAACAAGTGCACAATGACGTTGACGAGCGTCTGATTACTATTGAGTGTTACTCTACAAAGAACAATCCGTCACCGGATTGGCTCACATCAACTGTAGAAATTCGACTTGATAAAACTCATTTAACGATCAACCGAATGGGGTGTTCATTGGACGCGAATGAGTTTGTCGACTTTGCCAATAAACATATTTAGATTCACTGCATAATTGCAAAATTCAAATATGTTAGTCATTACATCTGTCCGATTTCTTCGCCTCTAATCCAAGATACTCTCATTATGATTGCTGTGTACAATGATCATTACAGGCGTGACTGTGTTGTTCGCGATTCGAACAAAGCATATCTCTCTTTTAGAACGGCTTCGTCGTTCAACACGAGTGACTATAAAATAGTTACGGTGCATTTCTTGGTCATTCAAAGCACAAGTTTCTGCAACAAATCTGTGTAACTGTGATATTACTCAATGTTAAATTGAATTATTCTGTTTATAAAGATAAGCAATTGGAGTGGAAATTCAAAAAATTGTTGCGAAAAATCAATGGAAAAATGATTAAAGACATCATAGAAGATGATTGAGTAATTTTATGTTATATGATGCTAATAAACAAGAATGTGATGGCGGTTGGTGATGATGAATTTTAAATCTTTCGAAATGAAGCAATGTCGACCGATTGAACATGATCTTTGAATGCAGTAATATGTTCTTCAAGCATGTCGGTACCAACCTGGAAATAAATCAGATTGGTACACGAAAGGAAAGTCTGTCAGAGCTATACCTTTTCATCTTCAACAACACATGTAATCTGTAAGGCACGAATTCCATAAGCAAGAGGAATGAATTGAGCTTTTAAAACAACGCGAAAATGACAAATGAGAGAAATCAATTTCCTGGAAATGAATTCAAACTTACAAGCACCCCACAGAAGTCCATCCAATTCAACTGAACGAACATGTTCTTCAAGTTCTTCCATGTTTGTCTCATCATCCCATGGTTTAACCTATAAATTCCAAGCAAACATATTCTAATGAATAATTTTCTCTGAACTATTGACTACATACATCGAGAACGATGGAGCTTTTAGCAATCTCAACCGGTTCTAAAAATACGAAGACAACAAACTGCAAATGATTATTCTTTCTCTATGATTACTATTGGCTTTTTCTTTTTTATAGGCATCTAGGCGTTGTCTTTTCAGTTCACTTTCTTCTTCGTCGTCGCTGGCAAACACATCAAAATCATCGTCATTGTCAGTTCCTGTGCCAGTCTTTTCGACAGGAACATCTTCAAATCTAGGCAAAAATTTTCAGAGTAAAATGGCGCAGATGCAATGATGAATGACAAGAAAACTACAACGTACTGTTGTTTTTCTTCGTCATTGAATGAAGCAATATGTTTGTACCATCGACGAGCATTTTCAAAATCAGCCGAAGGGAGTTGCTTCACTGCTTCAAATACAGTAAGATCCTCTTGTGTTGGGCGATAACTACTCGATCAATCAAAAGAGAATTTCGAAAAAAGACTGCAATCCAGAAAGCATACCCTGATATGTAGGATTTATCAACAAGGAATTTGCTAAGCGAGAGAAGTCCATCACGAGATTGTAAATCACCGAAATTCATGTTGTTTCGCGAGAATAGCGAGTTGAAAAGTAGAAAAATCTAGAAATACATTGAAGTCGACGATGGATTGTAGTTTCATTTATTCATTTCTTTACGTGGAAGTTTCTGCTTTCCTGGTGGGGACTTTGTTTTTATTCAGTTACATTGCGAAATCTATCATCATCATTGTCGAGCGTTCGTCACATAGCAGTGATTGCGAAATCTCTTTTCTTTTTCTTAATTCAAAAATGACTCAGAATTTGGATAGCTCTCGGATCGGAAAGAATTATCCATAGTTCAAACTATCTTCTCTTATTGAAGGCGAGGGTGATTCTTTAGTCTCATATTTTCACCCTGGAGATAACAGTCAAATTTATGACATTTAATAAATGTCTCTTTATCATGATAAAAAAAAACAAGAGATTTGTTTCATTTTCTTTTCTTTTCTTTTCTGTTCGAAGTGAAAGAGAATGCAGCATCAGTGCATATTCAATTCTCGTATTTACCTTCTGACAAGCACTTTTGTCACAAAACTCATTCTCTGTATAGCCCTGAAGATTAGTAGATGGCCACACGTACGCTTAGTGCTATTGATTACGTTATCCTTGTGATACTCTTACTCTTATCATCAGTCATTGGCATCATCTTCGGATTTTTCAAATCGAAGAAAAGCTCTGCGAAAGAGTTTCTTCTTGGTATGATTGATTCATTAACTGAATAGTTCACTCAATCTCTTTCTTTCTTTCTCTCTTTACAGCGGATGGTAACATGGCCGTATGTATACGACTAGCAATTAGGTTTTTGTAGAATATGTTATTGTATAGGTCTTTCCAACAGCATTGAGTATTTCGGTTTCGTTTCTCTCTGCAATTACGCTATTAGGCACTCCGAGTGAAGTTTATCTATTTGGCACCATGTACTTGTACCAAGGTAAGACATCAGTCGCTCGTCTTGATTGTACTTTTACATTTGATACTGTTCTTAGCCATTTCAATAACAGTCGCATCGATCGTCGCTGCATTGGTGTTTATGCCGAAGTTTCGCGAGATGAATTTTACCAGTGCTTATGAAGTATAATGTGGTCGTTCTTTGCATCTTGTCTCAAAAGTAAGTCATGTAAAGTATTTAGAGCAACGTTTTGATCGAACCGTGCGCATCTGTGTATCAATAACATTTTCATTAATCATGGTATCCACACAAATATGTACTCATGTGATTCTGAATCCTTCTTTGACTTTAGATCATTTATATGGCTATTGTATTGTATGCACCAGCGTTGGCATTGAATCAAAGTAAAAGGCGTCTTTTGCACAAAATTAGAAACACGTAGAGGATTTATGTAATTTAGCAACCGGTCTGAATATATGGCTTTGTGTTGTTTCAATCGGTGTTATTTGTACTTTTTATTCATCATTGGTAATTCTAAATGAATTAAGAACAATAAGTGTATCATTTATTACTCGATCTAGGGCGGAATGAAAGCGGTCATTTGGACAGACGTTCTACAAGCAGTTATTATTCTAGTTGGACTCTTAGCTACCATTATTCAAGGTTTGATTTCACTCGGTGGTGTCAAACGAACTTTTTCCATTGCATCGCAAGGTCAACGCCTTGTGTTCGACAAGTAAGCGTCATTCGATTGCATAAGAAGAGATTTTTGACATGAATTATAATGCTGGTATAGTATCAGTCCTGATCCACGTGCTCGACTTACTATCTGGTCGGTACTTATTGGTGGTTCGTTCAATTGGTTATCTACATACGGATTTAACCAAACACTCATACAACGATATATTTGTGTTCGCTCGACACGTGGTGCTAAACAGGCTTTGTTTATCAATGCGTTTACTAGTGCATTAGTTCTTATTATGTCAAGTTTCATCGGTATTATGATCTATGCCTATTATGCTGACTGTGATCCATATACAGCGAAAAAGATTGATGATTTGGATCAAATTTTTCCATATTTCGTTATGGAAATATTAGGTGATAAGACAGGATTGCCCGGTGTTTTCCTTGCTTGCATATTTTCTGGTTCTCTTTCAACAATTTCGTCTGGTTTGAATAGTCTAGCAGCCGTATTAATTGAAGATATTTATAAAGGACTACTCGGTCGACAATTAACGGATCAGAGACAAGGCTTCATAGCAAAGATAGTCTCAGTCATACTTGGCGCTGTTGTTATGTTACTCACTTATATAGTTAGTTATTTAGGAATGATTCTTAATGCGGTTCTCTCACTATTTGGCGTCCTTGAAGGTCCAATTATGGGGGTCTTCATACTTGGATTTTTCTTTCCAAGAGCCAACCGACGAGGGGGCCTTGCTGGATTTCTGACAAGTCTAACTTTTTTACTATGGATTTTCTTAGGCGCTCAGATAACAAAAAATCAAATGACAGATGTAAGTTTGTCATTATCAATCGTGAATTGTACCTCATCAAATGATACAAACGAACAAATTGTATTCAATTGGACTACAACAAGCGATCCTGTCAAGTAAGATCGTCAAGAACCAGAAGAAAAAAAAACAAATAAATTCATCTCTTCAGACGCGATCCCCTAATCGATCTGTATTCGATAAGTTATCTTTGGTATACGCCCATTGCAGTCAGTACCGTCATACTGATTGGTATGATTGTTTCCTATTTAACCGGACCACGTCAGTCACATGAAATTGATCCAAAGTTGATTATCTCATTGAATACCATTTGCGCTTGTTGTTTGCCAAAGCAACACAATACGAAGGTAGATTTTTTTGTTTTTTAACAATGTGACACATCGCCGTTTTCTCCTTTAGAAAGATGATACAGATGTAGAAATGACGGTGTCGAGTTTACCTAACGCAACGGAGAAACGCCTTTCAACACAATCCATTCGTTCAAATTCAAGCTCATTGAAGCGATCGAATAAAATAGCACCTGAACCAAGTATTCATTCATCAACAACGAAAGCAGTTGAGCAAGATGATAACAATACATTTGTTGAAGAAGGAGATTTAATAAAAAATAAATAAAAACTGTAAGAAAAACTTGCGAGTACAAGTTCTCAAGGACGATTTGATGCTATAGAAGTATATGTTCAGTCAGAACAGAGCATATTTATCTTTGGTTAACGGATGTTCAACTAGCCAAGGAAGATTTGCCCGTCTATTTGGATTCCTTTGAAAAGAATAGTATAAGATATTTCGAACGAGAGGTGACTTTGTTTGAGGTGCACCGGATGGCGGTCGTGGACTCTCATAAACAGGTGTTTTTCCATATGTTAAATAGTAGAGGATGGAACCTGCTGACCAAATATCAGCTTGTGATGTGATAGGTAAATATTGAGTGAAACACTCGGGCGCACTATAAGGATGATTACCACCTCTTTGATGTCGATTGTACCTAGATAAGGAAGGCAACAAAATGAAAGTTGATGAAAAAAGAATGAGAATTACTGTGCAACTGCATCCTGAGCGATGCCAAAATCGATTATTTTCAGAGTTGATCCAAAAAATACCAAGTTAGCTGGTTTAATATCACGGTGAACCTAGAAACAGAATTCGCATAACTATTTCATCAGCATATTACACTTACTATATCGTGCCGATAGAGTGCACAGAGAATATTGACCAGCTGGATCCATATATTCTTTCGATCTTTCGCTGTGATATAATCATAGCCAGTCTTTGGCGATTGGAAATGCATTTGATGCAGATCTTCGATTTTATCTCTGAATGGCCTATTCCCTAATTCCATGGCTATAAAACCCATCCGTCTCTGTCGGTCAAGATCAACCGCATACACAGTTGCCACATAGTTCATTTCTTCGCGCATGCGCCGAGCCATTTGAATTTCATTTCGAAATGAACGCACACGTTGGCCGGAGTTGATATTATTTCGCGAATAATTAAAGTCAAATACTTTGACTGCAGCATATTGACCTGTATGTAAAGCAAAAAGTCAACTTTTTCAAACAAAAGCTAGAAAGGGAAATGCTCTATCGATCATTCGAATGATTGTGTTCGCTATCACAGTAACATGTGCATTTTTACCTTAAGTGAAGAACAATAGAACAGCTGGGAAGAGAAAAATATCGATGGGAGTAAAGAGAAAAAAAATCATCGGTCGATACCATCTCGAGTTGTCGATTTCCATACAGATGCGAATTTTCCACTTCCTAATCGACTGAGTAACGTGTACAGTTCACCTTTGATATAGACTGTTCGGTTTTGGACTCGATCTTCTCGACGAGGAGTTCGCTGATGAATAAGATCTATCGCGAGAAAACTATCAAATATGAGAATCAATGCAGTGCGATTTGTTTTACTCATGTGCTGATTTTTTATCGTATTCTTGACGGTGACTGAGACTCGTCTGCTTAGGTGTATAGTCAGTTAAGATGACGAGCAAAATGAAAGCAAATGAATAGTCATGCTTGAGCGAGACAGAACGAAAGAAAACTACGGTATACACAAAAATGTCATGAATTAGCAGTGCTTTCCTACAAATGTAAAACGGAGACCGGTAAACAATATACTTTATATGTTAAACATGAAATCCGTTGTGGAGATCAGAACCAGAAAATTGCAATTGTCTAAACATCGTACTTCATGAATTTTCACAACGGAAAACTAGATTTGACTATTAGGTAAATTTGATCGACATTTTCTTTGCTTGTTGTTGTAATCAAGCTAAACGGATGAGAATGACGGCAAATCTTTCTTCTGCTCGAGCGTCTACAAAACAAAAGTATACTATATTGTTAAACAATTGTCAAGAATTTAAAAGAAATTAGTATACTTCTTAGTGTTACTTTGGTGAATTAATCAAAGTTGACAACGCTCTCTCGGTGCAAAATACAAACATCATTACAAGAAGTGTGAGGATCTTCGTATATCGTTTTCTTTTCAATGATACGCAAACAACGAAGTTCTCTATTCACTACTTAGTTTGGACTGCGGACAATGTTAGTCGATGACAAAGATGTGTTGATACTGTTTAGGGTACGCAAGATAGAAATCAAGGATGTGTTTAAAGTTGAACTTTGAGGGAAAACGTTAGCAGCTAGACGTAAATTGAATTGCCTTGTAAGTCAATCGCATAGAGAAAATTCATGCGCTGTTGTTTAAAAATAGAAATAAGAAAAGTGAATTAGTGCATATTAAAAACTGCTTTTTACCGGAGTGTATTTTTCCTACTGCATTCTTACTAGTGATGGTTTCGAAACGAGTGCCTCTCTTGCTCTTCTGTCTGATCATCGAACAATCAGTAGCACAAAATACACGATCAGTTCAAATGTTGATTGTTAATGGTTCGCAGTTTCAATGCGCAAATACAACTTGTCCACCAGCTGCGACTCTCGCTGTCATTAACATTCTTCAATGCCAAACAGCTTGTTTAAATCAAAATCAGTGCACAGGAGCCAGTTTTTATTTATCAAGTTTCAATTGTGAATTATTTGATGGCGCGCTGAGCTCAAACGGAAATATGTTAGCTAGTACAGGTGTTACTAGCATGATTGTGATCAATGGAACGAGATACCTGTCTGGTAAGTAAAAAGAATGGCATCCACTGAATGGACACCGAGGAAAGTGCTATTTCTATCAAGTAATCGTCATAGTGGAAGCGTTTCAGTAGAATCACCACGGGCCTGCTTAAAAATGTTTGATTTAATTGAGTTTGTTTTCAATAGAAAGAACAACAACATCCGTGTTAAACACAGCCACAACAAGGCTAACAACACTAATATCAACAATATCATCGACTACGTCGTCGACAACAACATCAACATCAGCACCATTCACCGGTTAGTCTGAGATTATTTTGAGTGATAGCTTTGACCCATTCTTGAATAATTGCAACAACAAATGCGTAGATACACTAGTTATATTATCTGGAACATCGTTGTGAAACCAAGAGCGCAATAAACTATTAGATTTCAGAGTAGCGTTAAAACCGATTAGAATGTCGTAAATGATAATCACCGTCTTCTCTCTGAAAAGGAATGAGGCACATCCTCAGAATGAGCTAAATTAATAGTAAAGCGTTTCCTTAAAAGTGAAAGAGCTAGCTAAATCATTCAAGTGAGAACAGATTCTATTCTTCACAAATACTTTTATAGGAGCGAAGGATACAGTGCCAATGTCATATGCTCGATATGATCACACAATATCCATTCTACAAAATGGAAAAGCGCTAGTGGCAGGTGGAATGCTTAATGCGAGCTTGATTTGGGATAGTTCTGAACTATATGATCCATCAGCTGGCTTTTGGAAAATAGCAGCAAGTATGATTACGAAACGCTCCGGACACACAGCATCTATCCTAGCAGATGGAAGGGTGCTAGTGACAGGTGGGTATAACGGTACCAGTGCTTCAAATAGTGCTGAATTATATGATCCCATAGCTAACGTGTGGACAGCAACAGGTGGTATGAATAATGCACGAAGAGGTCACACGGCATCTGTCCTAAACGGAACAGTGCTAGTCGCAGGTGGATACAATAGTATCGGCTATCTTAACAGTGCCGAATTATATAATATATCAACGGGTACTTGGATAGCAACAGGAAGTATGATTAATGCACGAAAAGCCCACACATCAACCGTTCTTAGGAATGGAAAAGTTTTAGTTGCAGGTGGATCCACTGCTAGTACTTTTCTTAATGCTGTTGAATTATATAATCCAACAACCGGCACCTGGACAGCAACAACAACTATGAGTACCGCACGCGCTGGTCACACAGACTCTATGCTGTCAAATGGTAACGTACTGCTTGTCGGTGGAAGTAATGGATATATTCTTAAAACTGCTGAATTCTATAATCCTGTTTCTGGTAGTTGGACGGCAACACCAAACCTGAATGATTTGCGTTACGGGCACGCAGCATCCGTTCTACCAACTGGAGGAGTCTTAGCTATAGGTGGGCAGGGTCCTTTGAGCAGTATTGAATTATATAATCCAACAGGCAACACTTGGACAGTAAAGAGTCCGATGAGTACCGCTCGAAGGGATCATGTGGCAGCTGTCTTTCCAGACGGAACAGTATTCATTGTAGGAGGAACAAGTAATAATGTACCACTTGGCACTGCTCTCTTATATTCACCTTAACTGAACTTCGCAAAAGAACATTTTTCTATATATACTAAACTACAAATTTCGCGTATACCTCATAACCTTCGAGCACCATTTTTGCCTATGTTTTCTTATAAATAATCTTTTCAACAAATAAAACATATAACGTAAACTAGCGAGCTTTTTCGTATTATATCGGTCGTCAATGAACATCTTTGTCAAAAGATGATAAAATCACTAAATGGAATGATCCAGTATTCTTACAAAGTTGTTTTTCTATTAGCCTCTAGTTCGCTCAACTATGACGTGGAATTGTGCATCCTTCAGACATAGGTTTGATGACAATAAAAAGAATTTTGTTTTTTTCTGAGTTTATTTGATCACACTGATACAAAAATACATTTCATTATATACAATCTACATTCTAACTGATATAGTGTTGACGAATGGATGCAGGAACACCAGTGTATGGTTGAAAGTGAAGAGCATCTAGTGGAGTGAAATCGATCTCACGCTCAACACCAACATGTCCATTCCATGGATTGACATACATTCCACTATCTTGTGTATAGATGCCATAGCCATAGTTACCAAAGCCAATGGTGTGATAGTCACCATTCCAGTTGTTGCTGACAAGAGCTGTTCGTCCGAGCATGTTGAATAGATGAGTTTATTTGAATGATAAGATATCGAAGAGTGAGTGAGTGAATGAAGATGAGAAAGAGATGTGTAGTATTTATAGAGTAGAAGGCATAGCGAATTACTACGTAACTGTACCCTTGATGAACAAGATGAGTGACGTATCTAAACATATCTTCATCTCCGTCATCACTCACCTATTCTCTTTATTTTCTATGAAGAACGATAAAAACAAACATACGTAATATACTGTTTCATGTACAAAGAATATTCTCGACTTATCCATTCACATCGAAAAATAGCTGTAATACGTCACTGATGACGCATATGAAGAGAATGTAACGTGCGTCAGTTATGTACAGCGTACTTTTTATCAAGGATCTAATCAGTACGAATGCGTAAAAGTATCTGTTGTATAAATACCACACATCTCTATCCCATCTTCATTCATTCACTCACTCTTCGATATCTTATCATTCAAATAAACTCATCTATTCAACATGCTCGGACGAACAACTCTTCTCAGCAACAACTGGAATGGTGACTATCACACCATTGGCTTTGGTAACTATGGCTATGGCATCTATACACAAGATAGTGGAATGTATGTCAATCCATGGAATGGACATGTTGGTGTTGAACGTGAGATCGACTTCACTCCACTAGATGCACTTCACTTTCAACCATACACTGGAGTTCCTGCATCCATTCGTCAGCACTATATCAGTTAGAATGTAGTTTGTATATAATGAAAAATGTATATTTTTATCTGTGATGAAATAAACTCAAAAAAAATAATCCATGTATCTTTTTTTTTCATCAACACCATCACTATTGAGAGACTACTATTTTCATTACGAATACTGCTTCTAGAGGAACTTCTATTGGATCTCATTGTATTGCTACATCAGTAAGATGAATATAAATAATTATTAAAAACGGAAGATATACTTACACTTTTCACCGAACAGAATATCTTTGAGAAAAAAACATTTTCCATTATGAAATGACTTGATGAAAGAATGTGAAATGTATGCATAATAAATTTGGTACGTCCTTTCCAACTTTCATACTGCCGTCAGATAACCAGAATTTTTGAAACTATTGTAATGAACGCAGGAGATCCGATCACTCGGCAAGAGTGAACAAAGAAAGTTGCGATTCTGTCAGCAAATTATTTCATCGATATTGTGTGGTAACTACCAAAAAGGCGGAAAACAATGCTCTCTAGTACAAGTGAGACGTCACTTGGCGACAACCTTTTTTACGTGATGTCCAAAAGAGATTCTCATCAGTGTGTGATCATACTCCATTGCTTAGTACTTAAAGGAATTCCAATCCAATGAAATGAATAATATCTGTTCAAATGATTTGTCATAATAAGAAATCTTTTTTACTCCGGTAAGCGTTTATTCGATGCAAACAAAAAATACAAATCACTATATACAGTTTACAACATCTGAATCGTTTATCTGCATTCTAACTGATATAGTGTTGGCGAATGGATGCAGGAACACCAGTATATGGTTGAAAGTGAAGTGCATCTAGTGGAGTGAAATCGATTTCTCGTTCAACACCAACATGTCCATTCCATGGATTGACATACATTCCACTATCTTGTGTATAGATGCCATAGCCATAGTTACCAAAGCCGATGGTGTGATAGTCACCATTCCAGTTGTTGCTGACAAGAGTTGTTCGTCCGAGCATGTTGAATAGATGAGTTT